>JAXGGA010006508.1:0-69458 GCA_038373865.1 Uloborus plumipes
TTTGTGGTAGAAGAGTGATTTTTTTTTAGTTTTAAACGTTACAGTGTCAAGAATGTTTTACTAAATATGATTGATAGGACTGGGGGGCTGTATAAAAATTTAAATTTCGTAACTCTTTCAAAATTTGATTTTTTGAAAAACATTGAATGGACCCAAAATTCCTTTCATAATTTTGAGATTTTTTCCTAAATAAACTATATGCTTATCTCTAACGGTTTAGAAATTAGCTATTGGTCCACGATTGGAGTGGACACCCTGTATTTTAAAAGGTCGTGGTGCACATTTGAATTAAAGAATATAATAATTTTACTTAAGAGGGTGGAGTGAATTTAAATTTATTCAGTTGACTTTCTTTACATTTTTTGCACGGGCATCGCCGTGCGGGTACTGCTAGTATGTTATAAAATCGCTATTTTTCGCACTTTTTAAAAATTGTTTGACAGGAGTCCAGACTAAACGGTAACTCGGATTGAGCTCTGCTTTTGCACCCACATTTATTTTGTCCCAAAGCTCGGCATAGGGGGTTTTTCGACCCCCCCCCACCCCCTCCCCCTCGCTTTTATTTTCCGTATCTTTTCTCCCCGGGGGTCTTTAGTGTTGATTTTTGGTATGAATATTCTCGATGAGACATTGAGGACATTTTCCCAAAATTTACCCCCGGGGTCATCGCACCCCGGAGTTATTAATGCTTAAAATTGGTCCGATTTCTATCTACCAGCTCTGTTCAACATCTGAGCGTTTATGTTTTCATTGTTGGGCCACGAGGAAAGAAAACTCAATGATTTATAATTTTATCTGTTGCCAGTTTCTATTTGTTAACAAATAAAATATTTGTAATTGATTTTATTGCATAGGGCTTTTAACCTTCCGGAAAGCGCGCGACATACCGATACACGAGAGCGCGCGCTGGGTCAGAGTGACCCATATTACATTTTAAGAGCATTTTAACAATATTTAATGAATAATTCAGTAGTAAATCATGATTTTGACAAATATTAATCAAGGATCTCAAAAGTATATCCAAGTTCAAGGGGTCGACTTTGAATGCAGCTACAGTGGACCTGATCCATTTCTTTCAAATAGAAGTAGAGCAGCGAGTGTTTATCCTTGCGCCTGGGTCGAAAAGACCCAGCGCGAACGCTCGAATGTTAAATGGGATCTTCAATTTAGTTCATTTTAATATGAGATCGGCAGTAAGGGTTGGGTTTTTTTTTTTAACTTTTAATTTAATCGTAGTATTGTTAGCAACTAGCTTTGTTTTGCGTCGGTTCGGGTGGTACATTGTGATTGATTTCAAATTTATCCCAGACTGAAGAAGATCCTTGAACTTTTGCACCAAATGCATGCCGCCAAGAAAACCACAGATGTCGGACCGCCAAGAAAAATGTTGAAGGGAAAAAAACACATGCAAAGTAAATTTTGAAGAGAAAAAAAAACAGGCAAAGAAATAATATTAATGCAAAAACATGTGATATCTCCCCAAAAACAACAGTGTTGTAAAAAAATCCCCCGCCACGAAAACCTTAAATACTCAGCCTTAAAAAGTTATGATATCGAGTTTTCCCGCCAAGTTTGTGCCAAACTACAACTAACCTGTATGTATAGTTCTTTTAAATTGTTTTCAGTCCTGCCAGGCGGGAAGTTTTTACTCATTAAGCAACCACCTCACAAGACAAAGCTTCCCGCCTGGCAAAACTGAAAACAATTTAAAAGAACTATACATACAGGTTAGTTGTAGTTTGGCACAAACTTGGCGGGAAAACTCGATATCATAACTTTTTAAGGCTGAGTATTTAAGGTTTTCTTGGCGGGGGATTTTTTTACAACACTGTTGTTTTTGGGGAGATATTAAATTTCAAGGGCAATATTGCTGTGGTCATTGAGAGTTTTCGAAAATCTTGGCTCTACAGTTGTGTCAAAAGTTCCATTGAAACGTAAAAATTTCGCTAAAAATAAATAAGTTCGTCACACACACACGAAAAGAAGAAAAAAGTCTTTAAAACTAAAATAATCCTCGCATTGAACACTACAAACTGAAATGGCATTAAAAGTGTCATCAATATATTTTAAAAGGTCGTGGTGCACATTTGAATTAAAGAATATAATAATTTTACTTAAGAGGGTGGAGTGAATTTAAATTTATTCAGTTGACTTTCTTTACATTTTTTGCACGGGCATCGCCGTGCGGGTACTGCTAGTATTATGATAAAGTAACGTGTTGAATAGTGCTCAAAAGAATAAAAAGATGTAGGTTTCAAAAAAAAAAAAAAAAAACTAAAAACAAATTATAGAGTTAATGAAACCAAAAAGTAAAAAATAATTTTTAACATAAGAATAAAATGACTGACGAGAAAATGGATGTTCCTTTTACGTATAAATTTCTTAGTAGATGCTTTAAGTGTGCTTGGAGCGAGCAAGATAACAATTCAAACATTTGAGCAAATGAATATACATTACAAAATTAAATGTACGTAACAAAATAGTATGAAAAGTTATTTGGGTAATTTTTATTGAGCAGTGTCAAAACTTATCAGCCTTTCCAATTCCATCAAAGACGCCAAATCATGAGGGTTGCTTAAAAGCTGCCGTGGGTCCAGATCGCGAATAAATAAACCCTCCAATGTCCTTACCCTACTTAATGCGACGTAAACTTGGCCCTTTGCAAAAATTCGTCTTCCAACGTCAATTACTGCCTCGTTCAAAGTGCAACCTTGCAACTTGTGTACTAGGGCTGCGACATCGATGTCGATGTTTTGGAAACATCGATGTTTTTGCTAAAACATCGATGTTTTTACCATCGATGTTTGAGAGTCGATGTTTTCCCAACATCGATGTTTGGGTTCGATGTTTTTTTCGATGTCGATGTTTTATAATCCATAAATAAAAGCTTGATAAAAATATGCGATATGCAGACGCATTAAGAAGTTCTCATCCTTAATCAGAAGTTTATGTATTAATCTCAATAAAAAACATTTTCTATGATTATTATCGACGTTTTGCTTTCGATGTTTCTAAAACATGCCTAATTTGCTTTCGCCATATTTTTTTATTTTTATTTATTTCATTATTATTCTTTATGTGAATGTTTTATATTTCAGCAAAAAAAAAAAATCATTAAGATATGCGGCCAAAAGTTATATCGTTCGTTAGAAGACGGTTTTGATAGTTACCATCGATATTTTAAGGTCGATGTCTTTTAATGATCACTGTTTCCCGTTCGATGTTTTTTTTTCTTTCTTTCGATGTCTGTTTAACGCTTCAGCAATAAGCAATAAAAATATGCAATAATAAAGATTCATCTTTAACAGTTGCAATATCTATTGTATTGAAATAGTTTTTTTTAATTACTACCAATGATTTACGGTCAACGATTTTTAAACATCGTTGTTTTTCGTTTGCTTTAGAATTTCTTTTCGATAACGGTGTTTTACATTTCGACAAAAAAAATATGACATAAATAAATGTTATACAGTTAATCAACAGATGCAGTATCTATCTCACTAAAAAAGTTTTCTATAACTGACATCGATATCATACTGTTGATGTTTTCAGGAGACAAAAGATAAATCTAATTTAGTGATATAAAGAGGCGCAATGTATTGGGAAGCCACTGTATTACTGTACATTCAAATGTGTAAGTAATGTTTATGAAAAAAGATCGATGTTTTGAAACATCGATGTTTGAAAACATCGATGTTTTTTGATCGATGTATCAATACCATCGATGTCTTAATTTCGATACATCGATGTCATGAAACATCGATGTTTTACCTTCGATGTCGCACCCCTATTGTGTACTGTGACACCCCAACACAAAATAGGAGGCAGCATTTTACGTACTATTTTACCACTGCCTCTCAAACCATCATACTCAACCAAGCTAGGAATTATCCGAACAGTTTTATCAATTTACACAATTTTGTCCTAAATGTTCGGGAGCTTTGCAAAATATGCAGAGCAGCTTCACAGTGGTATTTAAAGCTTTAAGAGTTATAATTGATTTTAACTAATTTCATGCTAAAATCTAGGTCAGCCTTAAACTGGAAATTCATTGTTGATTGCGACTTTTGTTTGAACTAAAACACACTTAGGCAGGGATTCAAGTGAAACAGCACTGCGATCGCTTCGAATTGCAATCGCTACTGGAAGTGAATTACATTATCATCAACTTAACTTGGCATGACGTCACTACGGGTGGAGCCAATAAGAGCTCACAAGCACTCAGCGATCTCCTCTTATTCGCCAAGTAGGCTGTGACGTTTTATCTAGCTCGTTTTTCATAGGCAAACGTCACGCTGACGTCACGATGTTTTTATCAAGAAACGTTCCAATGTAATTCATTTCCAGTAGCGATTGTAATTTGCGATGGCCTGTTTCACTTGAATCCCTGCCTTAGATACGAAAATATCGGTTAAAAATCGGTGCTTGTCTAGGAATAATCGATTTTTCCTCTTATTAAATTCTAGTAAAAAGTAGCCTATGACACTCGAGACTGGAAAACGAATCGATTGGCACCTCATTCATCAAAATCGAATGAATAGTTTAGGAGCTACGGTGGAACATCCTTAACCACAAACATAGACAGACTGCTAAAAACATAACCCTTCCTTTGGGCTTTGCCGTAATCAGGTAAAAAATGAAGCAATTGAGTAATTCTGTGAAATTTATTCTTTTTAATGAATTAACTTTCAACTGCAGAGGACATTTTTCATACAGAGATTTTGTACAGAGGGCATTGTAAAGAGGACGGCGACTGTCAGGCGCGTCATTTAAGGGGGTCAGGGGAGTCAATTGCCCTCCCCTGGCTTTGAGAAATCAACGTATTTACATGTAAGTGGGAGTGGTTTTTTATATTTTGCGATGAAATTGCATTGTGTTTGGACATTTTTTGCCCCCCCCCCCCTTCCCCCTGGAAAAACTTGAAATGACGGCCCTGGCATTTCAACAACTCCAACTCTTTGATGATTGAAAAACAAAATGAATCACAATTGAACAATTCTTTCCACTACAGAGGACATTTTTCGTGCGTGGAAAAGCTACCAAATACGGCGACTGTATAAATTTAGAGCCATTTTATTCTTTCTAATTAAAGATGAATAAAAAGTACAGCAATTGTGAATAATTCAATTCAATTCAATTTGTTCTTTCAAATAAAATTACTTTTAACTGCAGACGACACTTTCGTACAAGAAGTAACATAGTACCAAACATGGCGACTAAACATGACTGCAAACTCAGCAATTTTATTCTATCTCTTTGAGGATGCATAAAAACGGAAAAAAATTGAAGAATTTTATTTAATTCGCTTTCTTAAATCAAATTACTTTTGACTACAGACGACATTTTTTCATAACATGGGATAACATTTTACCAAACATGGCAACATATCAGCCATTTTATGATAATGGCTATTTTTAATGCTAATATGTATGAGCATATTAGCCATTTTATTCTATCTCCTTAAAGACGAATTAAAAGTGGAACAATGGAATCATTCAATTCAATTTGTTTTTCTCAAATAAAATTACTTTTAACTACAGACGATATTTTCGTACCAAGAAGTACCGTCCGTCCATGAAAATCGCGCCTAGCGCTCGGGGACCATTCCACTTAAAAAAGGGGTGATGGGTTGTGAGTGAGAACTTTCCGAAGATTTCAATTTAAAACTTGCATTTTTGCTATAATTTTGAAACATTCAACTGAACTATGTAATTTGAGATTAGCATCGTTCTACGTTGTTTGATACGGCTCAAAATGCTTCTTATTATTCTTCGCTTTGTTGTTATCTTACCTATCACTCCTATTTTTGAGAGGATTCGAACTGAAAGGAAACGATGTCGGTTAGATATCGGTTATGTTAATTTGCCTAGGTGGCGTTGATGTTTATTTTTGCTATATAATGGACTCCAGATTAGTTTCTGTTTTGAGATTTTCAGATATTTCAATGGCCGGCGAAAGTTAATGCCTGTTTGAATAGCTCAGAGAGCTCATTTTTATTTTACGATGTAAATAGTATAAATAAAACTATTTTTTTACTATGTCTCTTGCTCATGCTGCCTCTGCAAACTACCAATTTTAAAAAGATCGGAGAAGACCTGACGCATGCGTAAATACGCAGAAGGTTGTGGTTTTACCTAAGAAAACCAGACATTAACATTGTATCAAACATGGCGACTGTATCAACTCCGCAAATTTCATTCTATCTCTTTAATGACCCACAAATCACAAAGCAGATTTTCGAACCCAGTAAACCATTAAACAGGTTTCCGCCAGAGCTTTACTTTCGCCTTTAATTTCCTGAGTGTTCTGCAATCTACATGCAGAGTGCAGACCCTTTTGCCGCGCTAAAAGATTGTTCCGAATTCGGAGAATCCTCGTGGTGGTGGAAAAGGGGAGGTTAGAATTTCCTCTCTGACACATGTGAGGAAATAGCGTAATATTATTACGAGTTTGGAATTTTTCGGGCCGCATTTGGACATTTTAATGACTCATATTTGGATCTTGATCAACGGCCGATTTCAGCATGGATTTAACTTAATAGGCGATTCCCCCTGCGGTAAGCGGCCCTTTCGGGGAAATTGATACTTGAAATCTCCATGTTCTGCGAAGAAGTTTTAATGTTTTAATTAGCATATATGGCGGTTGAAAGCTCTGAGCCGTGAAATGGCTGTGAGTAGCTTGTTTTGCACTCATATTTTGCTTATTAATCTGTGTTTTCCCCCAAGCATAAAATATTTTGCAATGCAAGTTGAACGCTCTACACACTCAGAAAAAATACTTTATTTTTGAGCTTAACTACAACTACTAGTTTTTTGAATAGTGTTTACAACTAGGGATGCACCGATAAGCAAATTGGCCGATTACCGATTACCGATTAATCGGCTGTTGATAATCGGTCGGTTAATCGGCTGAGCCGATTAATGATAAGGATAATTGTTTTTCTACTACCAATTTTACCATCCCTGTTTTTTTATCTCTTATACAATTCCAAGTTTAGAAATAGTAAGTAATTTATTTCAGGGAGAAGATTTTTTTTTTCCATTTTCCTAGTTTTCACAAAATAATTTCAATATTTTATCAACTTTCTTAGAACCAATTTTCATATTTGTGTCAATAATATTATTAACACATTGTTAGTTATGTTAATTGGAAATAAAAATTTATAAAAAAAAAAAGAAGAGAGGGAGTGTGTGGTGAACACTCCAATTTAGGGGTGCTTTTAATTCATATATTTTAGTAATTAGTAGCAATTCCATTCAATACTTTTATTCTTTGAAAATTAGAGGTTATCTGAAATCACTGTGCTAAGGAGAAAACGATCGCCACATGAAAACTGTTGCATCATTGTGTATGTATATTTATTCAAAGTAGGAGAATTAATTAAAAAAAACTTTATACCAACTGTGAGGATTATTATTACTGTTAATAAAATTTTTCATCATAGTTTCCTAGTGAAAGTATACTTTAAAGAATAATATCTGAAAAATATTTTTCAGCCGATTAATCGGCCCGAGTTTGCCGATTATTTATAATCGGCAAAGTGGCCGATTATGGCCGATTAATCGGTACTGCCGATTAATCGGTGCATCCCTAATTACAAACCTACTTTGAAATTACAAATCTTTTTAGCTATAATGCTGAAGTTTTAAACTATTTTTGAACATATTTTTTAATGCAATGTTTTTTATAACCTTTTATTAAATTCAAACTTTATCGTTATCCAAATATGGCTATAAGTTGAGACCCGGACCTGATAGGGAGAAAAAACATTTTCACTTTTTTATCTTATTTATTTTATTAATTAATTTATTAATTTATCTTTTTAAATTAATTAATTTATTTTATTTTATTTATTTATTTACTTATTTTGCTGCAATATTTGTATAAAGTTTGCCTGATGACCAAATTACAAAACCTATAATCGACTTTGTATATAATATATATACTTTTCTAAGCGTTGATTGAACTTTCAGAGACCCTACTTAAGACTACAGTAGACAAAAAAAAATCTGGTATGGGTCCCACACTACTTCCTTTTACGTGTAAATTTCTTTGTAAATGCCTTAGTGTTAAAATAGTGCTAGGAGTGAGCAAGATAGCAATTCGAACATTTACACCCATAGTTTGCCACGAAACAATGCAAAAACAAATGTTTTACAATGATTCATTTTCTAAATATCGTCGATTTTAACATCATTCAGTGGATTTTTCGCAAAATAAAATTGAACCCAAATTCAAAAAAATATGTTTTTTCGCCAAATTTGTCGCCAACTTGACGACATGTCGCCAAGTTGGCGTCAATCACTTGGCGACCAAAAGCTTGGCGATATATCACCAAGTGGTCGTGCCAATTCATCTGCATTGAAATTAACACTGATTTACCCCAAAATAGGGATGAAACACCCCCTTGGGGCATTCGAATGCAACCACAAGGGGAGGTGCACAACTAGACCATCCTCAGAGCCTACCTACCAAGCTAAAAGCTTCTACGGCATATAGTTTGAGTTATGCGACTCACATACGCACATACATCAGCACACACGTCAATACAGACGTCACGAGAAAACTCGTCGTAATTAACTCGGGGATGGTTGAAAAGGATTTTTCGGCTGCTTATATGTTGGTAGGTACATATGCACGTGCTGACAGGTCGAAAAAACTACTGAACATTCATTCGGGGGTGAGCAAAATCAAAATTTAGACTCAAATTTGAGTGATTTTTTTTTTCGCGATCACAATACTTCCTTTACTACGTAAAAGGAAGTAAAAAATGATTTTTTTCAATTATTGATCTATATGTCTAAAACTTTGTGTGCTTGCATCATTGTATATTTACTACATCTAAAAGTATATAAAAAAAAAAAAAATGATGCAAAAACAATGAATACTTTTTTTTGAAATTTAAAATAAAAAAATTTTTTAACGAAATTTTAAAATGCTCCATGCGTCACATTTTTTTTTTTTTTCAAACTTTGAGTTTCCACTTAATTTCCAATCATTAGGCATGATAGCATAAATTAAGGCATTACATGCAATGTTTTATGTGATAGTTTATAAAAGATGACTGAAAATGAAAATTTATATGAATTTTTCAGCTGAAAATTTTCATTTTCAGCCATCTTTTATAAACTATCTCATAAAACATTTCATGTAATGCATCAGATTTATGCAATCATGTCTAATGATTGGAAATTAAGTGGAAATTCAAAGTTTGAAAAAAAATTTGACACATTGAGCATTTTGAAATGTTGTTAAAAAATTTTAATTTTAAATTTCAAAAAAAGTATTCATTGTTTTTGCACCAATTTGTTTTCTTAATGCTTTCAGATGTAGTAAATATACAATAATGCAAGCACACAAAGTTTTAGACATATAGATCAATAATTGACAAAAAATATTTTTTTTTTTTTTGTCCACTGTAGCCCTGTTTTATAAAGTTTTCGAACCACGTGATTTTTAAAAGTGCTGTCCAATATGAAAAGCTTATCGTTCCTTTTTCATTTCTTTGAATGCTTTCAGATTACGAAAAAATTATTATTAAAAAAAGAGAAAAATTACAAGTAAATATTTTAACACTACATTATAATAGTCGTCCTTGAAAAAATGTTTAATCCGCATGCTGATTCAATTCTTTGCTCTCAATTTGCAACCTTCAAAAAGGAATTTTTCAAGCTAAACACAATAAAATCAATTCTCTATCAGACTAGTGAAGAGAAAAAAAGAATCAACTACGCACTTCTGAACCATTCTTCTGTGCGATCTCTTCTATTTTTCACGTTTTACCAAGTTGTGAAACAAAAACGTTTGACTCATCAGGTTTAAAAAATGCATTCTTTAGAGTTTTACAAGAAAAAAAAAGGCTATTCGTCATCAGTCAACACAACTTTTTTTCAATGAAATAAAAAGTCCTCCGTACTTTAATTGTGGAAAGAATATTGTTTAACTTTTAGAGAAAATAAGAAACTAAGCAAGACAAAAAGTACTATTATATTAACATAAAAAATAATTAGTCAAATTAGTAAAAGGACCATTAAAAACACAAAATAATGTGCCAAATAAATTGAATCAAGTAGTTTAAAAAAAGCTTCATTAAAATGTAAAATTGAAGCAAAAAACACAAAATCAAATGTAAAATTAAAGAGCAGCACAAACGATAAGAGCAATTTCAGCAGGACTTCTTTTTTGCATGTCCAGGGGTGCCCACGGGGGGGATTATGGCGCAAGCTGCGACATCAAAATTTTTTTTTGGGGGGGGGATTTTTTAAAACTAATTTGTTTATTTATTTAAATTATTTATTGATTTATTTTTTTAAGTTAAATTATCTACTGATTTTTTTAAATAAAAATTATTCATTAATTTATTTTTTTTAATGTAAGGGTCATCCCATATAAAATCAACAAATTTTCGTGCGGCACCATTTTTGATTTTGATCATATTTGGTAGGTAATATGCACCAATATTCTGTACCTCCAAACTGTTTTATTTTTTTTTCTCGAAAAAATTTTATTCTCGAGATATAGCCATTTTTTTGCTCCGCTGATGAGTGAAATTCGGCATTTTTGATCTTTTTTCTAAGAGCTCTAGTAAATTTATTTAAAATGGTAGAAAGATCAAACATGACTTATTTTAAAGCTAAAAGAATGAACTTTGATTTGTGTATAAAAAGAAACGGTTTAAATTAAGCCTAAATATGAATTTTCCCGGGTTAATTCGAGGCTCAAAAAGTGCCGCCGTTTTCGTCATTTAAAGCATTAAAAAGTTTATGAAGGACTGACAGTGGGTTTCTAATTTTTTTTCTCTTGCACCCAGTTATAGATACTAGAAGCACAGGAAAAAATAAGATTATACCAGTAGTCCTTCAATATGAAAAAATTGCTTAAACTTCAGAAAAAATGAAAATTGGCCTTTTTCACTCCCCAAAAACGGCCTGTGAAACAAGTAGTAAAAATTTACAAATGCATGGAGTAAGAAGGAGTTACATTGCCCTTTAAAATGAAACAAAAACTGTCTTGTTATTCCAAGGCATTGAAGAGATATAAGCTTTTAAACTATGAGAAAAAATGAAAAATATCCTTTTTCACTCCCCAAAAACGGCCTGTGGAACAGGTAGTAAGAATTTGCAAATGTATAGAGCAAGAAGACATTACCTTGAACTTTAAAAGGAAACAAAAACCGTCTTGTTATTCCCAGACATTAAAGAGATATAACCCTCTGATAATGGAAAATTTATGCAAAAATTTGTTTTGGCATAAGTTAAAACAAATTATGAACAGAAAGTCTTTTTATGCCAGAACTGCAATAGTAAAAATATGTATCATTAAATATATAATTCGAAATATATCGTAAAATGTCTAATTTATTTGTGACGTAGAAACATCTGAAAAAGTTATACTTAAAACGATTTTAGTGTTTCTGTTACCAGAGATTTTTTTTTAATTCATAATGGATGTATAACTAAATATTATGAAGATAAACTCTTATAAATAATCAATTAGCAAAAATTCCTTTTAGTTGTAGCTATTTCGAAAAGGATGTAGAAATTTCGGATTTTTGTAAAAAAATTTGTAATTTCATTCAAATGTAAATGTAAAACTAGAAACTTCTTGGCGACATGCAGTTAAATTTTAAAACCAATTTTAATTGAAGTGTGGACATTCAGATCACTGGTTTTAAGTACTACTTTTTCCGATGTGTCAACATTACAAATAAATTACAACCATTTTACGATATATTTTGAATTTGAATTATATATTTGATGATACATATTTTTAAAGTTTTTGCATGAAAAGACTTTATGTTCATAATTGCTTTAACTTATGCCAAAACAATCTTGCATGAATTTTCTATTTTCAGAGGGCCTTATGTCTTTGATGCCTGGGAATAACAAGACAGTTTTTGTTTCGTTTTAAAGGGCAATGTAACACCTTCTTGCTCCATACATTTTCAAATTTTTACTACCTGCTCCACAGGCCGTTTTTGGGGAGAGAAAAAGGCTAATTTTCATTTTTCTCAAGTTTAAGCAATTTTTTCATAATGAAAAACTACTGGTATAATAATATTTTTTTCTGTGCTTCTAGTATCTATAACTGGGTGCAAGAGAAAAAAATAGACCCCCACTGTCAGTCCTTCATATACTTGTTCATGCTTGAAATGACGAAAACGGCACTTTTTGAACCGCGAATCGACCCGGGAAAATTTATATTTAGACTTAACTTAAACCGTTTCTTTTTATGCACAAATCAAAGTTCATTCTTTTAGCTTTAAAATAAGTCATGTTTGATCTTTCTACCATTTTAAATAAGTTTACCAGAGCTCTTAGAAAAAATATCAAAAATGCCGAATTTTACTCATCAGCGGGGCAAAAAAATGGCTATATCTCGAGAATAAAATGTTTTCGAGAGAAAAATGTAACAGTTTGAAGGTACGGAATATTGGTGCATATTACATACCAAATATGATCAAAATCAAAAAAGGTGCGGCACGGCCCATTTGTTGATTTTATGCGGAATGACCCTTAAATGATTTTCATTTCTTTATTATTATTTTTTGTTTATTTATTTATTTATTTTGTGTTTTTGCGTGTGCTTGGAATGCCTGGAAGAGTAAAAAAAGCGATCATATTCTGTAGTACTTTAAAAAATAAATTAAATAAATAAAAAAATAATAGGTGTAATTTAAAAATAATAATAATAATATTTAAAAAATAAATAAACAATATTAAAAAAATAATATTCAAAAAAAATATTGTTAAAAAAATAATATTTAAAAAAATAAATAAAATAAAAAAAGGGGTAAAAATAAAAAGTACAAGAGGGTTGTGGAAAATTTTGGTGGGGGGGGGGGGAATTTGCGCCATTGAGCTTGAGGGGGGGGGATGGGCACCCCTGTGCATGTCAAACGTTTATTTGGCATGTTAAACTATATGATAATTTCTCGTTGAAAATTCTCAACATTAGCTTCGATATAGTTTAATGATACTCGTTTATTATTTTTTACTTCCTTTTACGTAGTAAAGGAAGTATTGTGATCGCGAAAAAAAAATCACTCAAATTTGGGTCTAAATTTTGATTTTGCTCACCCCTGAATGAATGTTGAGTCGTTTTTTCGACCTGTCAGCACGTGCATATGTACCTGCCAGCATATAACCAGCCGAAAAATCATTTTCAACCACCCCCGAGTTAATTACGACGAGTTTTCTCGTGACGTCTGTATGTGCGTATGTGGGTCGCATAACTCAAAAACTAAATGCCATAGAAGCTTCTAGCTTGGTATGTAGGCTCTGAGGATGGTCTAGTTGTGCACCTCCCCTTGTGGTTGCATTTGAATGTTCCCAAGGGGGTGTTTTACCCCTTTTTTGGGGTAAATCAGTGTTAATTTCAATGCAGACTCAAGTGATATGAATTGGCGCGACCACTTGGCGATATGTCGCCAAGCTTTTGGTCGCCAAGTGTTTGACGCCAACTTGGCGACATATCGCCAAGTTGGCACTGAATGTCCACTGAATGATGTTAAAATCGGTGATATTTAGAAAATGAATCATTGTAAAACATTTGTTTTCATTGTTTCGTGGCAAACTAGGGGTGTAAATGTTCAAATTGCTATCTTGCTCACTCCTAGCACTATTTTAACACTAAGGCATCTACAAAGAAATTTACACGTAAAAGGAAGTAGTGTGGGACCCATACCAGATTTTTTAAAAGTAAGTTATAAAAAAAACAACAAAATTAAAAATAAAAAAAAAACCCAGTAAAATGTGATTTTACAACTACTTTTTACTGCGGGGCGGTGGATTTTACTATCAGTCGATGAATTTTACCCGGGAGATTTCAATGATTGATATTTTTGTGCAGTCATCATATTTTGGGCAACAATCATTTTATTCTAGAAATATTAGCAAGTCCGAAACACATTAGCATCTAGTCTTAGGCATCAAAAATTTAAAAATAAGTTGTTTATTACAGTTGTTAACTACAAATCAGACTTTCAAGTCGGAGATCTATATATTTGTCGGTAGAAACTACGGAGCTATAAAATACATCGCACTACTTTCTTTACACGTCGATGGCAGAAACTAGAGCCGCTATATAGACAGGCCGACGCATCAAGATTAAGTTTCACCACTTTGGATCCAATTCCTTAACTTTTACTTTCAATTTTTCATTGTTGCGGAGTAGGGTTACAAGAAAATTTTTTTGGCATATTGCTAAGCTTTGCCAGATCCACGTGCCGCTAATTATTGCTCACAGTGAAAAATTACCAAAACGCGATTACTGGCCAGAAAAGACACCCACTCAAACACACAAACACGCGCTCGATCCAAAGTGATGAAACTTAATCTTGATGCGCCGGCTCGTCTATATAGGGGCCTTAGCAGAAACTAAGGCCCCTATGTAGACGAGCCGATGCATCAAGATTAAGTTTGACCACTTTGGATCCAGCGCGTGTTTGAAACTAAGGCCCCTATATAGACTAGCCGACGCATTAAGATTAAGTTTGACCACTTTGGATCCAACGCGTGTTTGAGGATTGTCTTTTCTGGCGAAATATCGCTCTTTGGTAACTTTTCACGGAAATTTAACAAAGCTTGGCAATGTCTCGAAACTTTGCTTTGGTAACCCTAATTCCTCAACAACGAAAAATGAAAGTGAAAGTAAATGAGTTGGATCCAAAATGGTGAAACTTAAGCTTGATGTGTCGGCCGACGCATCAAGGCTGCGTTCAGAGTATTCGCCCGGGCCGCCCGGGCGTTTAAGCCGTGACGTCATAAATAGTTGCCCGAGCCGAGCCCGAGAAGTTGTGGTCTAGAGCCGCTATATAGACAGGCCGACGCATCAAGATTAAGTTTCACCACTTTGGATCCAATTCCTTAACTTTTACTTTCAAATTTTCATTGTTGCGAAGCAAGGTTACCAGAAAAAAGTTTTGGCACATTGCTAAGCTTTGCCAAATCCACGTGCCGCTAATAATTGCTCACAGTGAAAAATTACCAAAACGCGATTACTGGCCAGAAAAGACAACCACTCAAACACACAAACACGAGCTGGATCCAAAATGGTGAAACTTAATCTTGATGCGCCGGCTCGTATATATAGGGGCCTTATTGTGGTCTGGACAGCACTTGTGCCTTTCGAGAAGAAACAAAATGGCGGACACAACAACAGAAAGTTACGCGGTTGTCAATGCAGGAACAATCCTGCATTCGCTCCTATATTTCGGCCCAAAATGACACCATTCGTAACCTTGGCGGCAATTATTGTTCATCTACCGTCATGGTTCAGCGTGGGATCGAAATAACTTATTGAATTTAATGAGAATTACGTTATTTCAAGTGAAGGAATTTACGATGAAATAGGCCTAACAGTAAGTAAAGAATTTCATCGATCTCGCTTATCTGACAGGATTGTTCCAGCAATGACCGATTCTCAAGGAAATATATCCTTTCAGATTCATCACAGCAGGTAGCGTGCGTATTTTTGACCCCATTGTGTGTGTATTTTCAAGATTTTGTTTTAGTCACTCTTCGTAAATCCTAGCAGACGAAAGTGCAATAAATTTCAGCCAATGAGCATCTTTCTTTGCTAAACGCCCAAACACGTGACTTATCTGCCCAGCTAAATTTCCTGGGCTGCTTGTGCTTGAGCCCGGGAAGCTCGGGCGTCTACTCTGGACGGCATTTGGGAAGTTCGGGCGTTCCAAATGGCAGCTCTGAACGCTTTGGGAAGAACCCGAGCTTCCCGGGAAGCTCGGGCGCGTACTCTGAACGCGCCCCAAGCTTAAGTTTCACCACTTTGCCACTCGCCAGAAAAGACAGCCCTCAAACACGCGCTGGATCCAAAGTGGTCAAACTTAATCTTGATGCGTCGGCTCGTCTATATAGGGGCCTTGGAGGTCTATCTATGTAGCGGCTCTAGCAGAAACTAGAGCCGCTATATAGACAGGCCGACGCATCAAGATTAAGTTTCACCACTTTGGATCCAATTCCTTTACTTTTACTTTCAAATTTTCATTGTTACGGAGTAGGGTTACCAGGAAAAAGTTTTAGCACATTGCTAAGCTTTGCCAAATCCACGTGCCGCTAATAATTGCTCACAGTGAAAAATTACCAAAACGCGATTACTGGTCAGAAGAGACAACCACTCAAACACACAAACACGCGCTGGATCCAAAGTGGTGAAACTTAATCTTGATGCGCCGGCTCGTATATATAGGAGCCTTAGCAGAAACAGGAGACCTAACCAAACATAAACTAATCTTTGAGCAAATATAGTGTTGATCAAAATTAAAAGCTAGCAACATAGTCTATTTGAGCCACCAATTTAATTATGTCTAATAACTACAACCCCAAATTCTACTACTGGCATCCCAACAAAGAAAATCAAATCATATTGAAAGAAAATCGTTTTCTCAACTGCCGTTCTCTCTGTTTCATAAAATTCGCATTTCATTAAGGTTTCTGGATAGTCCTTCTCTGAGATTGTTGATTGATCTACATCAGAGCGCCTAGATGCTTCGGATTTCTTCACAGACTAGTATCTAAACTTACACAAGATTTTAAATCCTACGTTACGCCCAACCACAAGCCTCGACTATGTCTAGTGTTCAGGATTATCTCCCTCTATTAGGAACGGACGAAGTAAAATTGAAAAGCTCTCTTTGGAGAAGCTTAGTTGCAGAGTTTACTGGTACTGCTTTCCTGGTACTGGTCGGATGTGGTTCCACTACTTCTGGATGGCACTTGGGCTACAGTCCATCAATGGAACAGATATCTCTATGTTTCGGCCTCATCGTAGCCACCATGGTTCAAGCCATATGCCATACGAGTGGGGGACATATCAATCCTGCTGTGACTTTTGGTCTCATGGTATCTAGAAGATGTCCCGTAATACGCAGTTTCTTCTATATCATAGTTCAGTGTCTGGGGGCTGTTGTCGGTGCTGGACTTTTGAAGCTGGTGACTCCAAAGGTCCTCAAAGCAGGTCTGGGAGTGACTTCTGTTCATCCGAATGTGACTGTTGGACAAGCCGTCGCCTTGGAGATGATGATAACATTTGTGCTGGTATTCACCGTCATGGGTGTAACAGATTCGAACAGGCTTGACGTTAGAGGATCGGCGCCCCTTGCGATTGGATTTTCAATCACTGCTTGCCACTTATGGGCGGTAAGGATTTTTTCTCCCTTGACATGAATAATTAATTACATTTTCGGCAACTCCACCGCAGCTACAGGTTTAGCGGTTAAAACAGAGTTAGCGGTTTATTTGGCTGTTTTTTTAGCGGTTGATGTTCTTACACGCACGCACTTATCTAAACCACAAAAAAAAAAAAAAAAATCGACAAATAAACAGCCAGATATGCAGCTGTGGTGGAGTTATCATGTAAGTACCACATTTTTCATATAGATGCTAGGTGTATGTGTTACTTAGAGACTAATCGTTCTTTACTGCATCGGGTTAATCTGTGCTTTGGGTACCCCTTTCTCGCCAAGTGGGCGATAGACGTGCCAAGCGTAGCGTCTCTCGGAGCTTTCAACTCTGCGAGACAACACGCAAAAACGCGTCAGTTGGTGACTTTTTGAAAATGCGCCAAGCAGGGTCCCAAAGCAGATTTTCACCGTACATACTCGTATTAGTTGCTTCGCGAAACAAATAGTTTGGCAAGTTACGTACTTAGTGGCGTTAGATGAAAAACTTGACATCAAAATCTCACCAATAGGGATGAATCCTAGTTTAAGGTCCGGCGATAAATTATTAAATCTGGTAACCACAGAATTATCATTGGATGATTAGATTGGCGATTTTAAGCTAAATGATTGCAACCTTAAGCTACAGTCTGAAAAAAATCGCCAAACCCGGACCCTAAAGTAGGATTTTACCGCAAATAGATATTTCCCTAATGTTTAGTTACGCATGCAGAGAAAAAACATTCTTAGCTCAGGCATTAGTGCCAAAAGTTCAGCGCCAATGAATTAAGGTTACCAATTGCCCAATTATCGAAATCTTCCCTCGAATGAAACCGGTGTTAAACTCGGCAGAACACTTATTTGGCAAGTACTATTCCTGTTGTATGATTTATTTATCAAAGATTTATTTGTTCTTTTTGTGTCTAACTTTACTCTTAAAACACTAATAGGATATTTTGATAATTGAGAATCTGGCGCGGTCGTCAAATCTTTTGCGGTAATCATTTTGTTTTGGTAACCCTTTGTTTACGTATGAAAAGGAAAGACTTCCATCACGCCTGCATTGGTGACAAAGATTTAATGCCAATTTAGAAATATTGCCAGATTCTCAGTAATCGGGATGAGTTTGATCAATGGAGAATCTGGCGATCACCAATGGAGAGAACTCCATTGGTGTCAAAATTTTAGCACCAAAGCCTATGCGAAAGAAATTTTTCCTTTGCAAACGTGAACTAAAATAGGTTACTACTAGGTGACCCGTGCGGAATTCCGCAAAAAAAAAAAAAAAAACTCTAAACTTAAAATTGAGTTATTCAGGTTCAAAGATTTCAGTCCTCGATTGGATGTGTTAGATTTGGTGTCTTAGTTTCGCTCCCCTGCTAAGGCGGTTTATTTTAAAACATTGGTTGTCGTGGTATAAAACAGAGGATACCTTTCTGCCCCCATTGCGATAAAAAAACCAAAAACATCAAATTTTTGACATTGGTTGTTCTTGCACCAATGTACAGAATTGAACACATCAGTGTACAGAGTTGTTATTTTTTATTAAAGTAAATCAAGCGTTTTTACAAAACCTCTTTATATACAACGTTCGAAGTGATGATGTGATCATCCTTAACTTTTCAAAGAGATCAAAGACACGTTCACTTTTACAACTACTACAAAAGTGATACCCTATATTAAAATCAAATACCCAAGGCTACTACTAAACTAAATACTAACGTTATCGCAAAACTACCATAGTATTTTGAAACAACAAAAGTTACAATTAACCCTACACTGCATGGTGTTGCCAATTGGCTACATGGACAATTTGTCCTCCTTATGAACAGCAGAATGTAGTCATAAGGCAACTCAATGCATAAAAAGCAAGTATTGGGTATATTTAAAGCAATTATCCCCATTTATCCTCCATGCATGGCAGCACTGGTCTGTTACATGCTCTTAAATGAATCCAAATGGATAGCTTTTAAAATCACTCAAACTACCATGTTTTGAAATTATTTTTTACAATGAAATATTTTTCTTCGTCTTTAAAAAAAATAACATGAATAAAATAAACATTTATCTTTCGTTTAAGATGCGTTTTACATCAAAATAATTATTTGGAAAAAATCTAGGACATAATACACGTCTGTAGCCATTTGGCAACATTATGCAGTAAGCATCCAGAGAACACTTCGATTCATCTCTACAATTCATGAAGTATGTGCTTTGTTTATGCTTCGCGCTAGCTTCTTTCTCTTTTTGGAAGGTATAATATAATCATGCGGACCCAAAAGTGGTACTTTCGGCTGTTCTACCGTTTATAAGACCTCGCAATTATCAATGCTTAGTTGATGTTCAACAGAGTGAACAAACGAAAAATCAATAGGGAAAAGCCTTTAAAACGTGTTCACTTTAGATTTTAGTTAGCACAAACGTTGTGCTTACACGGACAAGTAAAGTCATTAATAATTTTAAAATATAGTTTTGAAAAAAAAAAAAACTAAAAAATACGCTTTTACATTGGAATGCGCTGTGATCATCACGGGTTTCCCTCTGATTTTCAAAACTACTAAATATCCGCACTTAAGTTTACATGTACTTATAATACATCAATATGCAATACAGTTTAGCCTTTAGTATTAAAAATAATATTAAATATATTACTTTTATATTTGCAAAGAACGTAAATTTTATCTTTTATTCTGAGTTACATACATACATACATACACATACAAACAAACCCACATGTGAAATTAATAAAAGCGTATTAAAAAGAGACCATGAGCTATAGAGGAACTAGTTACAAAACAAAAAAAAAAAAAGAGAAAAGAAAGAAAGCTTGCGCGAGAGAGCCTCCAAAAGACATCAGATTTGACAGAATTGATCATCGGAAAGTACAAGTACATATAAAAAATAATGTAAAATGTCAAAATGTAAAGGATTACAAGAGTACAGAGTACCAAATGTTCAATTCCTCTATTTTTTTACAAAAAAGAACTAATTTCAAGACTATCATTTACAATCATTTTTATCTGTTGAATGCATGGTGTAGCCATTTGGCAACGAAACTATTTTTAATTAGAAAGGGGTGAAAATTTAGAGTTAAATTTTTTTAAATATTTTTCCATGTTTTCTTATTACATTGACAAACACATATATTTTTTTCTACGAAAAATAAAAAATCATGCAGTGTAGGGTTAAGGTTTACCGAGCTAAGCCTTGGCTTGAAATGTCGCATTCAAAATTGATTTGAACAACAATGTAACGATTTTGACAGTTGAGCAAAAAATTTAACTTTTTCAAACTTCAATCGCTTATAAGTCGCTTAAACGTGGATTTTCGAGATTCTCGTTACGCGGCGCTAGCGGAGAAACGTTCTAAAGAACGCATTTTTTTTAATCTTTCGAATGAAATCAAAATGGAGACGATACGACAATTATTTCGCTAGATAGAGTCAATTTTGTGCCCAAAAATTGAAGTTCGAATAAAAAACGAACCGACACTTTTTAGAGGGTGGGTCTAATTTTCGTCAATAGCCCGCGGGATAAGCTTCAAAATCATAATTTTTTATGCAATTCGATAAAGAAATGAGCGAGTTTCGACCGGGTATAGGATTCGGCTTAGAGAAATAATATATGGAGATAACAGAGATAAAGTAAAATGGTACCAAAAATAATGATTATCGCTAAAAATTTAACGATTACACTAAATCCCCAATTATCGAAATATCCCTGCGTATGACCTATCCAACAAGATCACAAAATTGAAATATTTTACCTCTGGCTGATTTCTTAAATCACCGCACGGTGTTGTATTCAGGCTTGGTACAAAAAATTTAGTTAGTGAATATTAACATTTTAATGCAAGCAATTCGAGGCTGAAATAAATCTTTTTTCTAATATTACATTTTAGCCTTAAATTATTTCACGCAATAAGCATCTCGAGACCACAAAAATGCAGTTTTGTTTTTGTTTTGTCGCTTGACTTTAGAATTCCGCAAAAGCTATACCTACATTTTTGGCCGTTTTTTGACGACGACAATTACTAATGCTTGAAAAGGGTTAGTGAGTTTGAGAGTGCCAATTTATGTTTGGTAGATCCATATCACATGCAAATATAATCGTAACCCAAAAGTGATCAATTTTGAATCTCAGCATGTCCATTAAAGAAAGATTACGTGAATTCATCGACGTGGAAGAAGTGAAGACGAAGAACTTCTGGTTTGCAATTGTTGCCGAGCTCTTGGGGACACTTCTCTTAGTCACAGTAGGTTGCGGATCTACGATTAACAACTGGGAAGCTGGTTACGCCCCCTCTCTAATAGAGATAGCAATTTCTTTTGGCCTCACAGTCACTGTAGTAGTGGCATCTATCGCCCACGTGAGTGGGGGACACATCAATCCAGCAGTGACAGTTGGTCTCCTTGTCGCCCTGAGATGTCCTCTGCTTCGAAGTATTTTCTACATCATTGCCCAGTTGCTTGGAGCAATCCTTGGTGCTGCGATCTTAAGGGGCCTTACAGCAAAAGAACTGATCAGCTTTGGCATGGGGGTGACTACCATACATCGTAAACTGAACTCTTCGCAAGGTGCTGGCGTGGAAGTGGTGATAACGTTCGTACTGGTGATGGTAGTTCTTGCTGTCACTGATCCACACAGACCAGAAATGAAAGGAATAGCCCCTCTGTTCATTGGTTTGTCCGTTACAGCTTGCCACGTATTCGCAGTGAGTCACTTCTCTGTTTTGTTTTGTCATTTCTCTTATTACAGTCGAGTCTAGATTACTCGAATATTCCTTTATCTCAAAGTTTTCATTGGGCCCCAAACCCTTGAGAACGCTCTAGGAACTTCCTATAACTAGAACCATCAATAACTATTTTAAAGCTCTTAGCCGGCTCCTTGCGACTTCGAGAATCGATACTCGACTGCCTTTTCTTACTTGCAACCAGGGCTGCGGAGTCGGAGTCGAAGAGTCGGAGTCAGACTGATTTTGGACCAAAGGAGTCGGAGTCGCTGAAAAACATGTCGACTCCGACTCCGACTCCGACCAGCTCTGATTTGGAAGTAATTCTAAATTTTTTATTGTAACTTTTCATGATTTTTTGATGACCTACTTTATTTGACGGATTGTTAACATTTTAGTAGAAATTATGGAACGGCTGCAAAGCAAAGTTTTGTAAAAACTCCCTAGGATTGCGTTGCTATAGCTTTGTCTGTTCATGGCTTCCACTGGTATGATTTTGACAGAGATCAGTTTTCATTTGACTTTTATTTGGGCGTCGGAAATATTTCTGTTACATTATTAGCAAATGGGACAAACGACAATGTATACTGTCACCTCATTTTTTGCTGCCAAAAACTAGGAGTTACTGTTTTTTGCCACGCCTATATTGCCAAAATAAAGAATTATTGCCGAAAATTTTCCCACAGTGCCAAAATCTGAATTACATGAATACCAAAAGCATCGCATAGTGAGGCTAAATTTCCTTTTAAGAGACGCCATTCACGAAACAAAGGTAACAAGCACAGGCTTTGCTGCAGTATTTATTATGGCGTTCAACTTCTAAGGAAGACTATTATGGGCTAGGAGATCACATTGTACATGACAAAAAACATAGTACATAAAACTACAATATGTATTTACATTTTCTGCCATAATTCAACCGAATTTAACTCTCAATGTTTATTGAACATGGAGGGAAAATGAAAAGTATTTACTATACAGTATCTACTGTGTAAGGAGCTATTATACTGTAACTACATAGTAAATATATTATGCAGTACTTTTATACAGTAAACGTTAACAGATAAAACTGTACCTATATTAAGAATGTATTTAGTTTCGCATGTTTAGTAATTGCATGTAATTATTTGTTTCGAGAAATGTATCTGTTCCTTAGCAATAGCAGTGCAGTTTATTAAAGCTTCATGGAAATGCACTCTTTTTTTTCGCCTTTCAGATTTTTGACGTTCTATTGTAGTACTAACCTCTCTATAGCGAACCCGGGATATAGCGAACCCCCGGTTATAGCGAACCTTTTCATTGGTCCGATCTAAAACTCTGTGTCAGTAATGTAACTTGGGACGCTTATAACGATCCACAAAGCATGAAAAATCGGCTATAACGATCCTAAAAAAATGGCTAAACCCAATCCTCACTTTGCAAGAAATTTTCCCTCTCAAAATCTATTGTCACCAGCGTTTCTGCTAATGAAAAAACATAAACGGTTGTAAGAAATTGCAAAAAGCAGAAAGAGAAATTGTGGGCAGTTTTTTTTTTTTTGAACAAACATTGACAAAATGAAGACATGTGCACTTATGATGTTCTTTATTATAGCATATTACCAAATTCCAACTATTTTTTTGAAATTCGGATATAGCGAACCCTCGGTTATAACGATCACTCAAGTCGGTCCGTTGAGGGTTCGTTATAGCGGGTTTGACTGTATACATTAATATTACCGAGTAAAATTTCAAAATATTAGGAAAAAAAAGTACAACCAACTTCAAAACTGCATCCAAAAATTAAAATTTCTTTTTAACGTAAAACAATAATTCCATTATTTGGACAATATCGATAGAATTGCAAACAAGAAGTTCCGCCAAGAACTAAACGAGCCTACTTTACCGTTTACCAGCACCAACATTCTAGCATCTGATCAATATTCCCTTTATTCTCTAGTACTGCAAATATCTTTCAAACATGTATTTTTAGCATTTAATTCTGATTTATAAAAACGAAAAATTCCTCTCTCAACAAAAATGTTCCCATCGGACTCTTCATTCAAAAGTTATTTGGGGGGGGGGCAGTGGCGCGCCCATTGGGGAGCTGAGGGGCTTTAGCCCCTCCCAGGAGCATGAAGCGAACTATTTTGTGGAGATTAAAAAGAGCCTGAAATTGTTTTTCGCCTTAAATGCTGGAATTTTAACAAGGGAAAGAGCCTCCAACCCCGTTTCTAATTTCCACGCAAATAACTTTTAGTACTTCAAATCCGAAATATTTGTGAAGAACGACCACTCACCCACTTTCCACTTGTTCTTCCCAAACTTGGCCAATGAAAGCGTAAAATGAGTTTCTGGCACTTTAATTTGAAAGCACAGGAGAGCTCTCGAATCTCCCTTTCTCTACCACTGTGATCACCAAAAATAATTTTTAACTGCCGTTTTATAGCATCTATGTCAAAAAATATGAGAGGATAGCCCCTGAATCTCTTTAAAATCAGTAAACATAACCTAAAAAAAATATTTTTTGGTCTTCGATTTTGAAATATTACCGGGAGTACCAACCTATCACAATTAACGTCTCATTATATAGCAAATATTAGCTTTTCTAAAGCTTCAATGTAGAAAACTTTCTAGGGGAGACCCTGAACAATGACTCATCAAAGATAGCCAAAAGTATACTAATTTTAGAACTTCAATTTCAAAAAAAATCCGACAGAGACGTCCCTTACCCCACCTTCGCGTCATCATAATAGCTTAACCCATTTATGCCCAGTAGCTTAAAGACGGGACGCTTGTTAGTTACTGCATACAAAAACCTGTAATGGGTATACCCTTTACACAAAAGCTGTTTTTCACAAGTTAAATAGTCCTTCTTCTTGAGAAAATCAGTTAGAGCCAGTATTTGGATATCAGAGTTTATTTATCGACAGCTATTTTCAGACAAATCAGTCAAGCAACGATCCAGCATGGGTAGCCGCAGAAAGTAAGTTTCTTTTGCGAACTTATTTTTCATAAAATCAAACTATTTTAAAATGATTTGCTTAAAATGGATCACAGATGCCTTCTGTAATGTTACTTTGCAAAAGTAAAGTAAGGTCGTATTTTGCTCACATATTTGCAAAATATCTCATAAACAGGACGCTAAACAACTTAATAAATATGGCAACGGCGAACTATTTTAAGCCTAAAATGTATGTAAAACCATTTCAAGTAAGAGTTTTAAGCAGATAAAAATTGGAAAAAAATGTTTCAAAAAACTTGGGCATAAATGGGTTAAAATTTTGCTTCTAAAGTTTTAAAGCAAGCAAGCACCAGAACCTTTCCTTTCTAAAAGTAGCTTAAAATTGATTTCAGCTCTAAAAAAGATTTCAGGATATAATCCTAAAACCCCTTATATATCGGTACCAAGCAAATACTAAAGACGTAAGTTCGTGTTTTTCAAACTGCAATGTCGAAAAATTATCAGCCTATTAAAAAGAGCTTACAATTGCGTTATTCATAGTTTAATGTCAAAAAATTTTGTAGAGAGTTTAGAACCTTCCCATTCACCCTCGCTAAAAATAACCTAAAATTACATTTTGTAGCCTCAATTTAGGAAATTTCCACGGGAGCTCCCAGTACTCTAAGATCATCACAGTTAGCAAAAAATTGCCTTCAACTAAAAAAAAAACCATTGGAATTAAGAAATTTAATTTTTCAGCATTCTTTAGGGGAAAGCCTTGCATCCCCTTTCACTTTAAACATCAATTTCGAACTATTATCGGAGTTCTTCACGTGTATCCCCTCCCAGGAAACAATCCTGGGTGCACCACTGGGGGAGGGGGGACAGGTTCTTTGAACGGTTTAACGTTGAACGAAAAACAGTTAAAATCGGAAAATCAAATAAGAAAATGATGTGTATTCACATCAGATATCTTTTGCACAAAAAATGTTCATTCAAAAGTTAGATGGGGGGGGGGGCATATAGACTGACATAAGGCCAATATATAGACGAGCCGACGCATCAAGATTAAGTTTGACCACTTTGGATCCAGCCAGCGCGTGTTTGAGGGTTGTCTTTTTTGGCGAGTTATCGCTTTTTGGTAACTTTTCACGTGAATTTAACAAAGCTTGGCAATGCCCCGAAACTTTGCTTTGGTAACCCTAGCTCCGCAACAATGAAAAATAAAAGTAAAAGTAAATGAGTTGGATCCAAAGTGGTGAAACTTAAGCTTGATGCGTCGGCCTGTCTATATAGCGGCTCTAGACTGACAGATACATTACCTTACTTTCCAATTTTTATTTTTCGATCTGTATTCCTTTTTGACTTTTTTTTTTTTTTTTTGATATTTTTAAGATGCATTAAGAAATTTTTAATATACATAAAGATACTTTAAATGAAGTAATTAAATACTCAGGGATACTGCAGACACGTGTTTCGGCGTTACAAGGAACGCCAGGCATCCGACAAAAGCCTTTCGTCGGATGTCTGTGCATCCATAAGCTCACAATTTTTTTGCATTGAAAAAGGCGTTCCTTGTTACGCCGAAACACGTGTCTGCAGTATCCTTGCGTGTTTTTGCCTCCTTAACGTTGTAATTTTCTCTACAAATGCGTTTTTCGTCTTTCTTTTACTTTAACGGGAAAATAAATTCAGCAAGAAATTCTGTCAAGAACTAAACAAACTAGAACCGCTATATAGACAGGCCGACGCATCAAGCTTACGATCGACCACTTTGGATCTAATTCGTAACTTTTATTTTCACTTTTTCATTGTTGCGCAGCTAGGGTTACCAGAGCAAAGTTTTGGACACTGCCAAGCTCCGCCAAATTCACGTGCTGCTAATAATTGCTGCCCCTGAAAAATTACAAAAAAAGCGATAGCTTGCCAGAAAAGACAACCGCTCATCAACCGTCAGAAATGACATAACACGTGCTGGATCCAAAGTGGTGAAACTGAATCTTGATGCGTCGGCTCGGTCCGTGGTGGCCCGATCGGTAAGGCATCGGACTCGTGTTCGGAGGGACCCGGGTTCGATCCCAGCCGATCAAGGATCCACCGTCTTGATTAATGGTGGCTGGGAGGCGTTAAAAATGTCGTGGCCACAAAGTCCTCCACGTGAAACGATACCTCTGGGGGTGCTGGGCCTAGGGTTTGTTCGACACTAGGTTCTGGTTCAAAATTAAGAACAGAGCTCTCTTCAGGGCCCTATCTCGGTTAAACCACGAAGCTGTGGTAGGTACGGGGGACCCTGGAGGTGTGAAATGAAATGAAATGAAATGATGCGTCGGCTCGTTTATATAGGGGCCTTAAAACAAACCAACTTTCCCGTTTATCATCACCAACATTCCAGCATGTGATCAATATTTCCTTAGCCATGCAAGACTGCAAATGTATAACAGACATTGTTTTTAGCGTGCAATTTGGTTTCTCTAAACGAAATATGCCTCTCTCAACAAAAAGAAATCTGTTTCATGCGGACTATTCACTTAAATGTTGGAAGGGGAAGGAACAGCTTGCTCCTACTCCACTTCCCCCCGAATGCATGCGAGTGCTTCTCAGTTGAATGGGGAGGGAGTAGTCTACTATCCAGTTCGACCACAGCCTCAGTAGAGGCCGGAAAAACAGCGGGGGACTTTATTGAAAACTAATTTCAATGGGGGCAGACATAGACCCACATTTTCCCCATCTCAAAACAATATTTTGGAATTTTTAATTTTTCGTTATTTATTTAATTTTTCATTCCTTTTCGACTTGTTTATTGGACTTAGCGATATTTTTAAGATGAGTCTTTCGTTGCTTTTTAGAGCTTTCTTTCACTTTAACATAAAAGTAGGATAAAAAGATTCAAACTAAAAGCTTCATTTGAGTTATATGTAAACGGATTTATAATTACGTAAAAGCGAACCATAACCATTCAAATAGAAATATATAAGACTTTTTGCAGATTCCTACGGAATACTTACTTAAAAATTTCTTAACTTATAGTTATAACATAAACTACACGTTTTTTTAAAGAAATTTTAGCCTTTTAACAAGTGAAGGGGTGGGATCAAAGAGTACAAGTTCATTGAAAAGTTTATCGAAAATTAACAGATAGAACGCCGCACCGCGAACTTTCACGTGAATACATTAATTACGCAAAACCAGTGGGGGGGGGCAATTGTCTCCCCCCCCCCCCCAATGACGGGCCTGTACGTAAGTGATGAGGTGGGCGTGTAAGTAGCTCCAACATTTTTGAAGGGCAAGTGGTGATGTGGGATAATTTTTTAAACTTACTTTTTACCATGGATGAAGGTGATAAGTCTATCAGTATCATGTCTCCTTAGTCACAGAAATGTTTGGTAACTAAGAATATGACCCCGTTTTACCCGTTGGGAAAAACCCATTAAAAATACAACATAACATTTTATTTTTTTAAAGCTTTTTCTAGAAATTTAAAAAATTGTCACATATCACCTTCATCCACTTGCCCCGTCATATTTTCTGTGCACACCACGAAACGTAGCATATTAAAGTTAAAAAAATCCCATTGATTTTAGTAGTATTTATTCACATAAATACAATTGAAACGGTACCGTAAGGGACATACATGTACATGTAAATCCATATCTCTATGAACATTACAAAACCTATTACCCAATTACAACAACTCTTTTGAAGTGTAAAACACCATACCTCATCAGTTACGGGTTAGCGTTATCAACATATTTTTAACAAGTTTAAAATTTTCTGCGAATGTCTAGTTTTTACATAAAAGACAGTTATATTCGGTTAAGCAATTTTTTTCTTCAAATAACTTTACGGAGTTGTGAAAAAAATTTCAAAATGCTTCTAGAAGAAACTTGTGACTACATTGCATTCTAAGTTTGAGAAAATCATTATTTGCTAGGTTAGAACATATTGCTTAATACATACATCATCTTTGAAGAATAATAATTTTAACCTTTTGAAATAAAAGAATGATTCAAACTACTTCTTACTTTGGTGATAATAATAATAACAAAAAATGTAGTATTTTTTTTAATCAAAAATAAGATTCAAGAAACATTACTGACCTTTCGAAAATTTCGAACTGCTTAAGCTTTTCTCAGCGTTCCATCTTAGTAAATGTTCTTTTCAGATTGTTTCAAGTCCTTGGGTTCTTGCCACTGTTACGTGCATAGTTGATTTAACTTGCAATCTCAAAAATCTTATGTGGATGAAGTCACTAATCAATTCCAAAAACAACTTTCAGAATAAGAAACAAACGTAAGAATAAGACCCATAAACTCTTTGGTTACTAATGTTTAAATTTTGTACCACATAGCACATCATGCTTAAGAGCAAGAATCTGAGAGAGTGTCACGCCTGTGATTCATGACCTCTCAGATTTTTTCCAAAAAATTACCAAATGTTTATTATCTTATTGAAAGACCTAATCCAGAATGTTTTGCTCTGAAGTTGAGTTGTTTAATTTTTATGGATCCCTAAAGTTGAAGGTGCGGCATCAAAAATTAAGCGGATTTTCAAGACATGGAAGTTGCTGTGAGCGAAAACTCTTACCAGGAACTGTTTAACTCCAGTTTTCTTTTTATATATGGAATATAGAAGGTTGAAACTTTACAAAATGAGTGTTAAGTTTGAGGTAAGTTGTTGCCATAAGGTCTTTTTAGCGTTTTTGAGGTCCAAAAACAGCTTGTACATTTCAGTTGGCACGGCAAAAGTAGTTTCGTTAGAATGACCAGTGTAAGCACTTTAAAATAATGTATAAATAAGCGAGGAAAGTTCAACGTGCTTTTAGTTGCGTAAGGCCGAAATATGAAAAATATCATATTTTAGCGATATTCAAACGGTCATAACTTTCTCTGCCAACAACATATTGAAATATTTTTTTTGCCAATGTGATACTCTATTCTTTGTCTTAACAGAACAGTTGAATCCTTTGAGGCGAAATGTGAAAATTTTTTTTACAAAAAAATTATTTTTTCCTGTGTATTTTTTGTTAAAAAAAATTTCACATTTCGCCTCAAAGAACTCAACTGTTCTGTTAAGACAAAGAATAGAGTATGACATTGGCAAAGAAAATATTTCAATATGTTGTTGGCAGAGGAAGTTATGACCGTTTGAATATTGGTAAAATATGACATTTTTCATATTTCGGCCTTACGCAACTAAAAGTACGTTAAACTTTCCTCGGTTATTTATACATTATTTTAAAGTGCTTACACTGGTCTTTCAAACGATACCACTTTTGCCGTGCCAACTGAAATGTACAAGCTGTTTTTGGACCTCAAAAACTCTAAAAAACGTCAAAAATGCCTTGTTTTGAGGGCCTTCACTGACCTTACGGCAACAACTTACCACAAATTTAACATTCATTTTATAAAGTTTCAACCTTCTATATTCCATATACAAAAAGAAAATTGGAGTTCAACCGTTTCTGTTAAGAGTTTTGGCTTACAGCAACTTTTATGTTTTGAAAATCCGCTTAATTTTTGATGCCGCATTTTCAACTTTAGGGGTTCATAAAAACTAAACAACTCAACTTTAGAGCAAAACATTCTGGATTTGGTCTTTCTAGAGCCGCTATATATACAGGCCGACGCATCAAGCTTAAGTTTCACCACTTTGGATCCAACTTATTAACTTTTACTTTCAATTTTCATTGTTGCGGCGCTAGGGTTACCAGAAAAAGTTTCGGGATATTGCCAAGCTTTGTTAAATGTTCTTGAAAAATTACCAAAACGCGATAACTCGCCAGAAAAGACGACTCTCAAACACGCTCTGGATCCAAAGTGGTCAAACTTAATCTTGATGCGCCGGCTCGTCTATATAGGGGCCTTAGGTCTTTCAATCTTAATACTATTATAAATGCGAAAGTTTGGATGTTTGGATGTTTGTTCCTCTTTCACGCAAAAACTAATGAACGGATTTTCATGAAACTTTTACCATAATGTAGCTTATACATCAGAATAACACATAGGCTATAATTTATAACGATATTCGAAAAAGTTCGATTGGTAGCGCTTTTTTCATTCCAATTTAAGGTACATTTTTCGCATAAATCCGCGAAGGCTTTCAACAAACTAATTCAGTATTTAGTGTATCATCTCAACTCCCTGTCGATAGCTAGAATTGCGTGTATCATTTCCGCTATTCGCATTAAATGTTCAAGGCTTTTCTCAAGTCAAATCAAAATGTAATTTTTTTTCAGCTTCATATTTAATATCCAGGCTTTTACATAGACATTGGAAACGCTCGCGCGCCCGCTCTCTAATGAGCTTATCATGATTTTTACTTAAAACATTTTGTAGTCTTAGTTTTAAGTTGCTTTGAGACGTGCAAATATTATTTTGTAGAATAAATTGTATTCCTTTATTAGAAGATTGTTCACTACGTTAATTATTTTCTCGAGTTTTGTAAATATGTGTTTTAGAGTATCGATAACGTAACCGCTAGAAGAGATTGGCAACTAATAAATAGATTAGGTTCATTATTTTCCAATTTGATGGAGCTTTAAATACAACTTAACGGCATTTTTTAAATTTGTTTGCGTTGATTTGTCACTTTCTCGGGGTACTTATAATAGGGCAGTTTCTTAGTATCCGATTGAACAGGAATTTTGCCAAATTTGGTGCAAGATTTTAGTAACTGAGATTCTCGGCGATTTTTTCAACTGACACCAGTTTTTGTGCCAAAGACTACGTAATAATACTTTACTTTTTACACGACGTAACCAAAATAAAACGATTATTGTCTGATATTTATCGACTGCGGCAAAATCTTAATCATCGATATAATACTCCCATATTTGAAAAGTTGAGTTTTTTCTTTTCTTTTGTTTTCCGATTCCATATGTATGCATTAAAAACCTTTTTAAAAGTATGTCAAAAAGTAAAGTAATCCACATACTAAATTAATAAAACCCTTAAACAAGACTAAAATTACCATTAATTTGCATTTTTGCACAAATAATTGCTAAATGTTTCCTATTAATTTCGAAATCATTAGGACAAAAACTTTTAACGTCATTTTATAGTCCGCAATAGTATATCAGCATTTGATGACTATTTCTCTGACAAAAATTAGTGACATAATAATACTTAATGTATTTTCATAAAGTAAGGAGGGGAGCAAAATTATCCTAGGTGTCCCAAAACAGTTTACCCAAAAATTTGGCGACATTTTAAGAATCGTCAAAGCGGCAAGTTTTGAGTTCCTTCAGTTCAGGAAAAAAGAAACAAAGGTGAGTATATAAATTGTTTCTCAATATTATTACTGACCCAGGCAACGCCGGGTATTTTTGTAAGATAATAAACATTTGGTAATTTTGGGGAGAAAATCTGAGAGGTCATGAATCACCCCATAATGCTAGGCGTGACAGTTTCTCATATTCTTGCTCTTAACACCGAAAAAAATGGCAGATCAACGTAACTTTGTGGTTGTCTACTACTAGGGCTCCAAAATAACACTTTGTTGGCATAGAATTTCAACAGTTTCCCAGAATTGCAGGCTTCTTAAAACTGACCACTGATCAATTCCACGGTAAGAAACAGATCAGTTTTTCACACAAAATCTTGAAAAGACAAGAAATAAGTTAACTGCTTGTTTTCTTTCATGCCTTTTATGTAGAACATCGTCTTTTCTTCCATAAAATGCAGTTTAATTTTTAAGATTTCCAGAAGGAATATTTAAATAGTGTTATTTTCTCTGGTAAAGTACGTATCTCGTAAAATATACGTCCATTACGGAGCCAAAAATCCATCATACAAATACTGTTTCCAATAATCTTCAAAATTTATCTATATTACTAGCTGCCAGGGCAGCTAGATTAGCTTCCTGCGGCATGTTGATGCATAAGTTCCCCCCTCTCTAACTTTTACCTCATTCTGAAGTTATATTATTTGATATAATTTAATGGTCATTCGATTTCAAGACATACCGCGCACGTGGCCCGGCGTTGCATGGGCACTTCGTGCCCTGAAAGTAGTGAGAAAAAAATTTAAAGAAACTACTCCCCGCCAAGGCGGCTCGCTTACAGGCGCTTCACGCCTTTACTTTTTTTCCTATATAAAAAAAATCATTCGAATTATTGAGATGCTTCACGCCTTCAAGATGGTGAGGAAAGTTTCAGTAAGTTCAGCTCGCTCAAAGGAAAAAAGCAGACATAGATACTCAGTTTTTAATATAAGTAGATGGCTCTTCAACAAATGAATGTTTCAAAATATTACCAGTAGCTAGCGATAAAAATTCTACGTAAGTGGCCCGCTTATGAGTTTCGTGTTTGATTTAGTTAAGCCTTCATTCAAAATTCTCATTATCATTGTTATATACTGTTTCATAGCAACGACGGTTTGCAAGAATGGATTTCATATTTAATCATTTATTAGGCTTAATCGCTTTAAACTTGACTACTTATTAATTGATATCTTCGCTAATTAAAATCGTATAATTATATCAATTGAAACTAATGAAGCCTGAAAAATTACCTATCTATCGGTACCTGGTTCGACTTTCAGGTCATTGGCGTTCAGGAGAAAGACGCGTGACATAGAAAGATAGTTAGAAAGATATAGAAAGAAAGATAGTTAGAAAGAACGATAGTTAGAAAGATACTCAGTTTTTAATATAAGTAGATAGAAGTAGAATCTATGTTCTTTATAAAGTCATACAGTGAAACAAGGATCTAACATAGAGTATTTGCAGGCTGTTTTGTGTAGCGGTATGCTTTTTAGCCTACTTTCCCGTTAAAAATAAAAGAAAGACGAAAAAAGTATTAAAAGTAGCTTAATGCATCGAAAAAATATCGCCAAGTCCAAAAAATATCGCCAAGTTAAAAAAAATATCGCCAAGTCCAAAAAATATCACCAAGTTAAAAAAATAAAGAGGTAAAATGAATATCGAAAAATTAAAAATTTGAAAGTAGGGTATTGAGATGGGGAATTTGTGTGTCTGTCGGTCGGTCTGTCTGTCTGTCCCCCCTTAATAACTTTTGAATGAACATTCCGATTTGGACAAACTTTTTTTTGTTGGAAAGATCTCGGCGAGTACAGCTCATTCCCATATTTGATTTTTTGATTTGAACAATTTTTGGTTCAACTTAGAGCCGTTCAAATAACCGGTCCCGCGATACTAACTTTTGAATGAACAGTCCGATTTGAACAAACTTTTTTTTGTTCGAAAGATCTTTTCAAGGCTACTTCATTCCCGTTCATACGCAGTTGGGTCCACCCGAACTAAGAAAGTAAAACATTCACAAAAATATTAGCAACATTTTTTTTTTTTAAACTCCGGGTAGTGCGAATGCATCCCCCAGCCAGTGCCCATAGATATACGAAGATCTCACAGCCTTCTTTAGAGTTGCCCACTAATTCATGATCAAGTTCATTACACCTTCCACCACGGTGGTACTAAGTTTCCATCTGATACCATGCACATTACCTACTCCCTCGGTTCTCAGAGTAGTAACTTTACTAGTAATGGCAATCTCCCACAGTAGCTCCTGCCCAGCCAGTGGTTTTCCGCTAGGCATGGAATCACATCGAGGCATATGGCCTTCTCGCTTTTAGCAACTCTCTCCACTCCTGCCTGTAAGAAAAGGCTTGCTGGTTAGGCGCTCCATAAAACCTCTACGATGCTAGGATTGGCCCTAAAAGTAGGTTTCTTCCTTGCCCACTTCCGGCGCGAAGTGAGTACAAAGCATGGGACAGGACTCTCGCTCTGCTATTTCCAACGCTTTGTTAGTCTAAACTATAGTCATTTTGCATATACATTTGACCCAGTCCCTCCATTTTTAGCCTACTTTCCCGTTAAAAATAAAAGAAAGACGAAAAAAGTATTAAAAGTAGCTTAATGCATCGAAAAATTATCGCCAAGTCCAAAAAAAATCGCCAAGTTAAAAAAAATATCGCCAAGTCCAAAAAATATCGCCAAGTTAAAAAAATAAAGAGGTAAAATGAATATCGAAAAATTAAAAATTTGAAAGTCGGGTATTGAGATGGGGAATTTGTGTGTCGGTCGGTCTGTCGGTCGGTCTGTCGGTCGGTCGGTCGGTCTGTCTGTCCCCCCCTAATAACTTTTGAATGAACATTCCGATTTGGACAAACTTTTTTTTGTTGGAAAGATCTCGGCGAGTACAGCTCATTCCCATATTTGATTTTTTGATTTGAACAATTTTTGGTTCAACTTTGAGCCGTTCAAATAACCGGTCCCGCGATACTAACTTTTTAATGAACAGTCCGATTTGAACAAACTTTTTTTTGTTGGAAAGAACTTTTCAAGGATACTTCATTCCCGTATTTACATTTCCGATTTGAACAATTTTTCATTCAACATTGAACCGCTCAAGCAAGCTGTCACCCCTAATAACTTTTGAGTAAACAGTCCGAAAAAAAATGACTGACTGTGCAGACGATTTTTTGTTTATTTATTCATTTGTTTTATTGAATTTATTATTATTATTATTATTATTTTTGGCAGACGATTTTTTTTTGTAACAAAAATGTTTCATTCACTAGGGCATTTTATTCTTTATTTATATTTAACAACTGGCAACGGATTAAAAGTGAAATTCGAGACATTTTATCAACGGACGAGTTTTTTTTTTTTCTTTTTTTTTTCTTTCTTTGATAAAATGTGTTTTGATGTACTTTGTACTTTTAATTTTTTTTTGAAAACAATTGAGGAATTTTTCTACGGAAGAACTGTAACAGTTACATTCTTTAAAAGGTGCGACAAAACTTTATTTATTCATTTATTTACTTTTTATGTGTCTATTTCATCTGATGAGAGAGGTATATTTTGCTTTTAAAGGTATGTTTGACATAATTTTTAGTCTTAGATAATCAAGAGAATAATGATCAGATGCTAGAATGCCGATGTCGATGTACGGGAAAGTAGGCTCGTTTAGTTCTTGACAGAACTTCTTGTTATTGAAATAGAATTGCGCCAGTGTTAGCTTAAATTTGTTGCTTCTCGGTGGAAATTTTCTTCCAGTTGATAGATTTGCATGCTATGATCATTTTATAGCTCTATAATTCTGTTATTATACATGACTGAAATCAGGGGTGCTGATGGTGCGCAGAGTGCATTTTTTAAGGGGTGTATCAAAATTCATAATCCTCTTTTTTGGGAGAATTTTGTTTTGGGGGGGGGAGGGGAGGCCCAATGGCGGATTTGTCATGTCGCAATTGGTTGTCTAATTCGTTTCATTTGGTTTAATGGCACAAGAACCTGCATAGGTTACACTGGGACAAACTGTTACAAAAAGGATAAAAGGATGTCAAAAGAGATTGTTAAAGGAGTGAAAAAAAGAACTTGTTAAAGGAGTAAAACGCATAAAGCCTCTAGAATTTTAAATATTTTTGCCAACATAAAAAAAGGAACGAAGTTGTAAATTTTGGAAGAAGAACCGAAAGAATAAACTGAAAAATAATTTTAAGAAACATTAAAAAACATAAACAAAAAAACGCAAAAAAGGACATAAAGAAAAAAACACCAAATTAAATTCAAAATTCCCATCTCCTGAAGAAAGGGTAAGGCCCGACCAAGCCAAAGTGATATGATGCCCAGGTCCTGGTAAAATTTTGGTGCCACTCTCATAAGAAAATCTGCACATTTTCAAAGTACAGTGAACTCTCACTTATACACGGCCTCATTTATACGCATTTTTCACTTATACGACGATTTTCAGTGGTCCCAGCACATACCATAGTAAAATCATGATAATTTCATTCGTTTATGCGTCGCTCTAAATTTAAATCTTTATGCACCGAATTTTTCGAAAAATGTAAACAATTTAATTTATTTTCTTGAAAAATGAGCATGTTTCTTCACTTTCCTCTTTAATCCTTCTCTTTTATTGCTCACGGAAGGCATTTTTTCCGCATGAACTAGAGTTCGGAGAGGGACAATTATCTATTATGGATCGTTTTAAAAGGACCAGTTTGTGATTAGGTATGCTACGATTTTTGTTCTCTTTTGCACAGTAGTTGCCAAACCGTAGTAATATGACCATTTTCTATCGAAACATTCTTATTCATGCTCTCATTAGAACTTGTGTTGCATTTTAGACTTTTAAATAGGCTTGTTCACTTATGCGTCTGTCTCACTTATGCGCCTTTTTCTGCTGGTCCCTTGGGCCGGCGCATAAGTGAAAGTTCACTGTAGCTGCTTCTGAAAGAAGGTAGAAAAAAATTTACCCCCTTTTGGTGCCCAGGTCCATGGACTTGTAAGACCGTGCATTAATCAGGCCCAGAGGAAGTGGAACAATATAGGGTGAAGTCCCCCCCCCCCCCAAGAAGCTCCTTCGAAGATGGATGGAACTGATTGAAGTATTTAGGACCAATATGATTAAAATTTGGAATGTCGCAATTGCGAGGAGCCCGAGGGTGTATCCAGCTTCAAGTTTCGGACTGAGTCATTTTCGTAAAGAGTGGAGGGGAGGGGGGTGGGTCAAAGTGCAATTTTGTGCGAAAATGGGGGGGGGGCAATTTTTTTTCGTAATTTTCGTCCCAAAAATGCATTTTCTGCTATATTTGGTCGATTCGGGGCCTCTGAATCCGCACCTAGGAGCCTCCACGAGCATAGGGGCCCCGAAGGAAATTCAAAACTGCACATGATAAATGTTTTGTCCGTATTGTATTCTGCTATATATAATTTCATTTCATTTCATAAAAGTTCGAGTCTAATTTATTTTTATTTTTCATTATTATTGTTCCATTTATTTTTCGGTGAAATTAAAAAAAACTTGGAAAATCAGACCAACATGCCCCCCCCCCCCTTCCCCTAATTCACCTAAGCCCTAAGCTCCCCTTGTTGCACGTCACTCTGATATTTATAAACATATTGTTATTGAAAAAAAAAAAGGTCACAGTTTTTGTTACTCCCTTCGTTCCCCTTGTCATGTACTCTCACAATTTCGACTCCCCCCCCCCACCCTCAAAATGAGACGCCTCCTAAAAAATTACATTATAAAGTTCTGTTGGACGTCCCCGCTCCCCTCAAGCTAAGTTTTATCACTGCTAAGTAATTAACAATTCAACTCAACGTTTTAAAACTGTTTTTATTAATATTAGGGCAAAAAAGTGAAGAATTTTTGCCATTAAATGAGCTCTAAAGTTTATTGATTTTATGTACAACTATTTTAGCTTTCCTGATAAAGAAAAGAAATATTATTGCATTTTTCAAGTTCAAGAACAAGGATCACTTTAGTTTACTTTTTTGCTGGGTAGATTATTGAACCATGAGCCCCATGTAATAAAAAAAAAAGCCCGTTTCGTTCTGTTAAAAATATTATACAATTATTCTAACTAAATATTTGTGCGTATTTATTTTAGGTTACATCTGTGTGAAATTAACAGAAATAAAAAAAGTATGAAGCAATATTTCTCAAAAAATGCATGTTTTTTAAAACCAAAATTTAATTTTACCTACAAGCTTTACATATTATAAAAATTTGGGTTTTTAATTTGAAGTAGAAAAAGAAATAATTTTATTTACAGAATTGTATTATGTATCTAGCGAAAAATTTAAACAAAAATTCTTGCCACAATGTGGTCCGGCATGCTGGAGAACCTAGGTTCCCTCCTACAAGTTCTGTTTAAAAAATATATGTTCTGTCTGACCACGGATAATATGGAAAGGCTCACATCCGGTATACTAGCTGAAATGAACGCATCTCTTATTTTCCAGGGATGCCAGATTTGTAGAGGTGTGATAGCCTTTTGATTAAGCATAAGAAAAACCAAATTTTTACCCCCACCCCTCATTCAGATAGACTCGTCCTAACTGGACCTTCGCCAATTTCATAGCAATCCTGGTCAGATTGTAGATAAAAAGATAATAATTAGATCGTAATTTTTTTAACTTGGATGATGAGAAATATCTCATTTTTCTTTCGATGAAAGTTCCAGCCTAATTTCTTTAAAAATAAAATAATAATAATTTTTAAATATTTACTTATTTCTTGCTTCTTTTTGATGAAATAAAAAATATCAAGAAAACCGGACCAAAAATCCCCCCCCCCCCTACTTACTTTAAAAAGTTATAAAAAGTGAGAAAACAAAAGTAAAATAAGTGAATAATATTTCGTAATATTTTAATCAATCGTGACAAAAAATCAGTAATTTAAACCATTAGTAAATCTCTATTTTATATTAAAACCAGACACAATGTATGAAGAATGAAGTGAACATTTCAATGGTTTCTTGTTCCGTACAATCTCATCGTTTCTTTAGGAAGTGAAATCACTCTTCAATGCAAAACTACCTTCTTATGATCTTAATCGAAAATCTCTTTCCATTGTCGCGCGCTTCGAAAGAATGAGCCCGGCATTCGAACGCGCGTGGAAGTATTAAAAATCGCCTGCCGATTGATACCGGTTGTGTAATCGCCGCGGCAAATCCGATCGCCAAACGATCACAGTTCGCGTTCGCCGAAATAAAATTACGCAGCTTTTTTTCCACTCAAATATGCAATAACGCTGCGGCTGTGGTGTTCGATTAGAAAAGAAAGGTTTTAGAACACACACGCACACGAGACAGACGATTTTTTGGAGGTCAGTGGAGGAAGCGAAAAACAAAAGAAACCACCTGAGATCTCTGTTGTGGTGTTGCAAAGGAAGATGCGTCAAAAGCACTTTTTTTTTCTCCCGCCGTTTCGGCACGCGCTGTGGGGAGGGGTTGGATCAGCCAATGGCGAAAGGGCTTACGGAGGATCGGTTATAAATAAACGGCTCTGCGCTCTCCGCATCTTTAAAGCGTGTGTGGCTGTTGACTTCTCTCGTCTTGTTGCTTTTAATTGATGCCGGCTTGGTCGCCAGACAGCTGCTCGTCTGTTCATTTTAAGAACTGAGGGAATCTTTTAGTTTGCAGCTAGCGTGTAGAACATGTGTTGTGTTTGAACATTCTGTGAACTGTTTTAGAAGTTTTTAAATTTTCTCAAGAGAACGAACTTCGTTGTTTTAACTTGTGCCTTATCCGAAGAAGAGATTTAGGCTCCACGTGTTGCGGATCGTCGACTGAGTTGAAAAGTTTGTGCAAGAACTTCGACAAACTTTGCTGTGGTTCTGCAGATCGTCAACTGACTCATATAGGGTGTAAAGTTTGCGCATTTCGGGCACAGCCACCATTCTCTGGTAACTGTCTTTCAAATTTCGAACAAAAATTGCTCGCTTCAAGAAATTCGAGTTACAGCCGCATTCGGAACATCAGAACGGTTTCGCGGAATATCGCTGCTACACCCCAAGCATGGGCCGCGTCAGGAAGTTCCGCGCTGTTGTGGGAATAGATGAACTAGCCTGGAACAGCACTCTTTGGAGGTCCCTACCGGCAGAGTTCCTGGGAACCGGGTTCCTCGTGCTTGTGGCCTGCGGGTCGTGCACGGGCGGCTGGGACGACGGCTACAGTCCGAGCATCGTCCAGATCGGACTGACCTTCGGCCTGATCGTGGCCACCATGGTCCAGGCCATCTGTCACGTGAGTGGGGGCCACATTAACCCTGCAGTGACCGCGGGCATGCTGGCTGCAGGCAAGTGCTCTGTTATTAGAACCGTGCTGTACATTGTGATGCAGTGTGCTGGAGGTATTGCTGGGGCTGCTGTCCTGAAGGCTGTCACCCCTGAAGAATTGAACTCGTCCCTGGGGAACACTGCCCTTCACCCCAAGATGTCTCCCATACAGGGGGTGGGCGTGGAATTCTTGATCACTTTCGTCCTGGTGTTTACAGTTTTTGGAGTCTGCGACTCCAACAGGCTCGATGTGAGGGGATCTGCTCCGCTGGCTATCGGGCTCTCCATCACTGCTTGCCACCTGTGGGCTGTAAGTCTGATATTTGATTTTTAGTTTTTTTCTCTTTGTGTTTTTAATGAATTTTATCTTGGTTGGCCTGGGCCCCTACCAAGGAGTTAGTTTTCTGTTGTGGGGAAAAAGAAATATATTGTTTAAGATGTGTTTAAAATTCGTAATGTACTAGGAAAAGTTTTTGTTTTGTTATTATTTCGCTATCTCTTTTATTAAGTAACAAAGTCATCACAGCTCCGCAGTGAAAAAATTTAAAGTACAAAACATAAAATCTGCTATAATCTCAGGCATCTTTAAAAACTCTAAATTGAAGCAATTTTCAAATGGTTTTTATCTTACAGATTTTTTCTTCAACTTTTTAGAGTACAGTCATTACTTATTTTGTGAGGTAATTTTAAAGTTGAATATTAAACGTTATTTCTCTGGGGGGGAAGCATCAGAATTTAAATCTTAACAATTCGACGTTCGTTGTTTCAAGTAGACGTGGAAGTGATTAAATAATGCTTAAAAAATAATGAAAATATAGATTTATTTTAAGTTATTATAATCAGATAATTCCGCTACGTGTTACCATCGATTATATCAGCACTGGTTCTTTATTGGGGTTGTTTTGGCCCCTTCTCTTTCAAATACCAGACCGAATCTTGCAGAGGAAGGGGGAGGGGAGCTTCTATGAAAATTTATTTCGAAACCCTTCAAACATCTTTTGCATTTTAGGCCAGCGGTTCTAAACCGGCATTGATCCGCAGATAATTTTATCGGTCCTAAGATATTTTTTCTCTCCTTCACGTTAAAGATTTTCCTAACAGAATAAAATAAAAAATAAAAAATAATAAAATAAAAAGTAAAAAAATAAAAAAAGCGTTACCATAGTACCTGTAAGAATTTTTTATTTTTCACGCGAATTTTGTGATTAATCCTTGCAATTTTTATTCCTCACAAACGTTTACTTATGTGTAATTATTACAATAATTACTTGCATAAGTACATTTCAATTTTCTGTGACCGTTCTTTATACCTGATGATGCGTTATTTATTTTTAGTTTTACCTTGAAAAAACGGAAAAAAAAAATCAAATTTTCGTCCCAAGTTTTTAATGGTCCCCGAGCTGCTCGTATTTTAATTTCATTTATTTGTTTGTTGATTTATGCTTTTATAAAGGGAAAAAAACCTTCACCGATCAGCGAATCAAAAAAGGTTGAGAACCGCTGTGTAAAATGGGCTCCTATCAAGTACAATCCAGTGGTTGGAAAAACTACATTTATTTTGTAGCGAACTACAACTACTTTGTTATAAATGTAGTTAACTACAACTACTTTTTGTTAAATGTAGCCACTACAAACTACTTTTGAATTGTAGTCGCTACTTCGCTACTTTTTTAAAAAATAAATAATAAACATACACCGTTCGAGGATTGACCGAAAACATTCGAAAAGTAGTTTACATTAATAAATTAACTCATTTGAATATGGAATAGATCTAGGAATTGTCTTAAAATTTATTTGTTACTTTTCCTTTTTATTACTTTTTTTTTTTGCTGAAATTTGTCCTTTTTGGAATTTTTTTACTATTTTTACGAATATTCGCCACAAGAAAAGATTCAAAAGTTGAAATAATTCAACCTTCATTTTTTTTCTTGCCAGGGAATATTTAGGAGCATGAAAATTATTCGAAGGAATATAAAAAGTATGATGCCAAATAAACCATTGACATCAGACAGATAGAATGTATTTCGTCAAAATGATGTATCCAAGGATCAGCTCATATTTTTATGGTTCCTATTTTTCATTGCGTCCGCTACTGTAAGATTTGCACCAGTCAGTCAATTTAACCTTGTTTTTTTTTTTTCCTTCGTTCTCTTCTTTTTAAATTTTCTATCTATTTATTTATTTATTTAATTTAAAAGTAGTTTCCAGAAATCGCTACAAACTATTTTTTTGTATCGCGCTACACACTACTCTACTTTTTTTGAAAAGTAGTGCGCTACACAACAAACTACTAAAAAATGTAGCTACTACAGTAGTTTCATTACTTGTAGCGCGCTAAGTGGAAGCTGTGCAGCAGAGACAAATGCCGCCAATTTCAAGCGTCCAGTGGAGACCGTTGGCACACGTGCCTGCATTTTTCAGCGAGAAAATTGCGAAGTAGAGGCACGTGTCAGTCATTTTCGGAGAAAAATACATGATACAAAAAAAACTTTTTTTCTTGAGTTAGAATTTTAATTTTTTTTTAATTCAAAAACATTTTTTTTTTTTGCTAAAAATGTTGATAGCATTAAATATTTATGCTAATTAATGGAAACCAACTAAAAGTAAAATGAAAATGACAGTTTAAATTTTAACAGTAAAATTTTTCTCGGGAATCAAACATTATTACAGTGAACTCTCACTTATACGCCGGCCCAAGGGACCAACGGAAAACGGCGCATAAGTGAGAGAGACGTATAAGTGAACAAGCCTATTTGAAGGACTAAAACGCAACATAGTATCTAATGAGAGATTGAATAACAATGCTTCTATAGAAAAGGGACATATTACTACTGTTTGGCAATTACTGTAACGTAACTACAGGGCCTGATTACTGAATAGGCCAACTAGGCCATGGCCTAGGGCCCCCACAATTAGGGGCCCCCAAATGACTAAAATTGCTGTAGTCAATGCTTAAAATTGTAAAGCCTCAGTACAGGGGGCCCCAAAAAAGTATTTGGCCTAGGGCCCCATGATATCTTAATCGGGCCCTGCGTAGCTACAATGATAAAGATAAAACAAAAATTGTAGCATACCTAATTATAAACTGTTCCCTTTAAAACGATGTATAGTAGATAATTGTTCCTCTCCGAACTCTAGTTCATGCGGAAAAAATGCCTTCCGTGAGCAATGAAGGCGAAAGATTAGAGAAAAGTGAAGAAAAATGCTTATTTTTTAAAGAAAATAAATTAAATTATTTACATTTTAGGAAAAATTCGGCGCATAAATGAAATATTTCTCTTTAGAGCGACGCATAAACGAACGATACTATCATTATTTTGCTATGGAATGTGCTGGGACCATTAAAAATAGTCATATAAGTGGAAAAGGCGCATAAATGAGGCGGCGTATGAGTAAGAGTTCACTGTAATTGAATTTCCTGATAAATACAAATGGATTTTCTTTTTTTTTTTTTTTTTCATTTTCGCGAACTGCTTTATGTAAATTACTCGATTACATTATATTTTTCTTTAGACACCTATTGAATTTCATGATGAATTTGACATATTTTAAATTAAAATTATGTTTTGCGCAATAATGAACAATAATAAACTGTAAAATCATTAGAAAACTGTTTTATGTTAGTAGTTTTTTGGGTTTTTTATTTTTTTAGTCTCAAAAAGAGTGATATCCTTTTGAAACGTACCATCGCTGTAAATAAGTATTTTAATGCATTAAATCAAAGCAAAGTGCTGTACGTATAGCTATAATTCAAACATGTAAATTAAAAAGAAAATAAGATTTGAAACTATTTTTTTCGTGCAGAAGACGAATTTAAAACTTTAAAATTTACTCCATTGTTTCAAATTGCATTAATACTCCAAAATAACTAATGGGTCGAATTTGTAGATGAACGGTTTCATTTCGATTACAAAAGTAGCTAGAAAATATTTGTTGGAATCTTAATGTAGAAAGACTCATTAAAATAGTAAAATAAATGTGTAGGGAAAGAAAAGAAATGATCCTTTTAAAATACCTATAATATTTCTCAGAAGGAATGAACTTTCATAAAGATAGCATGTAAAGAAATTCCTCGTTCCCTGTTTTAATTTGAAGGTGTTTAAAGTTAAATAATATATGGTTGCTTTTTATGTGCTAGTGTGTAATATGCACTAGAAGGAATTAATAACGCTTATCTTGTAATGGTTTTCAAATATGTAGAATATTTCAATATTTTAAATATCAGGTTGCTATATTTTTTCCTTATTTGTATTATAGAAAACGTAACTTTTCTTTTTATTAGCAACTAGCTTATTACCTGGCGTTGCACGGGTGCTTATTAATACAACATAGCTCTTAAAAAAATTAGTTAAATACTAAAATGAAATAGGTGAGCCTTAAATTGATAATTCATTCTTAATCGTAATCTTTGTTGGAAAATACTCATATTTAAATCTGTTAAATGTTATCAATTTGTATGCTTAAAGGCTTATCTCTATTACTCTATCTATTCAAAATTGGAAGAAAATGGTCATTTCGCGACAAAAAGTTTGAATTTGAGCTTTTTGGATTTTTCAAAAAATTTCAAAACCCCGCCTATATGAATTCTAGTGCATCAAGGAACCTATGTGCAAAGTTAGATGAAAATCGGACAAAAACTGTGGATTTGTATAAGATGCAAACAAACATACATCCAATTTTATATAGATAGATTTTGAATCACTATACAATTTCTAGTTAACTCTTAAGCGTGGAAAAAATATTACCTGAAAAATTAACTAATAATCAATCATGTGATTGATTTTGCAATCTTGATAAACCCTTTAACTGTCAAGTTATTTTGATTTTTAACACTTTTCCAAGCACAAACCCGAAAAACAGTCGGGTTTGACAAAGAGATGAAGCCGAAATAAACGTCTCCCGATATATATTCGGGTATAACAATACGATGCACTCAAAAATTAAAAAAAAAAAATATACCTCGAGTAATACTCCGGCGTGACATTTTCGAAAACCAGCTGTGCTCGAGACTATCTCGGGCATGACAGTTAAAAGGTTAAAAATGTGTTAAGTTTGTTTCGCGGATAGAATAAATAAGAATAAATTACAATTATTCAGTTTTATTTTTCTACTAGCGGTACCCGCACGGCTTTGCCCGTGGTGAAAAATTAAAATATCATTTGTAAAATAATTGATATAGCAGAAAAAATGCTCTATTTTAGTTGTAATTCAACTATAATTCCGTCCAAGTATGATATAAAAATCTGGTATGGACCCCACGCTACTTAACTTTACGTGTAAATTTCTTAGTAGATGACTTAAGTGCTAAAATAGTGCTTGGAGTGAGCAAGATAACAGTTCAAGCATTTATATCCCTAGTTTGCCACGAAACAATGCAAAAAAATGTTTTACAATGATTAATCTCCTAAACATCGCCGATTTTAACATCATTTAGTGAATCTTTCACAAAATATCGCTAATAGCGCCAAATTGAGTCCAAATAAAAAAAAGAAAACAATTTTTTTTCGCCAACTTAGCGATATGTCGCCAAATTGGCGGCAAATACTTGGCGACCAAAAGCTTGCCGATATATGGCCAAGTCGTCGCGCCAATTCATATCCCTTTTGTCTGCATTGAAATGAACACTGATTTACACTTTTAAAAGAACTATGCAATATCGCAATTGATACGATATTTGGTTAATCTGTGCTTTAGGTACCCTTTCCTCGCTAAATGGGAAATAGGCGCGCCAAGCGTGGTAACCCTGGCTATTTTGCGTAGTTTCTCTCAAAGCTTTCACTTCCGCGAGACACGCAAAAACGCGCCAAGTAAGGTCCCAAAGCATTTTCACCGGGAAAAAGACAGGGTTGCCAGAGAATTGAAACAAAAAAATACAACGCCTCCTCTAAAAAAAATATTACAAAATACTACTGTTTCCAAACGTTGCCAAAATCAATGTTGCTGAAATGCGAAATCTATGAAAATGAAAAAAAAAAATCCGCCAAATCTTTTAATTAAGTCATTAGTTTTTTGGAAACAGGGTTGCCGGAAAAATACTACGCTCCATATTTGGGCCGAAAAAATGCTACCGTAGTATCAAAAATACTACGTCTGGCAACGCTGGAAAAAGAACGAAACAAAAATAAGTATGAACACGTAACCATGGTAACAACATGAAAAGTTGATTTCCGTTGATAAAATAATTCATTTCATCTCTATTTTCAAACAAATTTTATTCGCGAGCAAAGCCATTTTAGAATCGTTTGGCTTGCTTTACTGAAGGTAAGCCTTGAATTTCGGGATTCTAAAAACAATTGTTACAGCTCTCCTGATGATCGTAGAAACTTCGAAAAAACGTCATTTTGTGCAGAAAATTTCAAGCTTTCGAATGACATAAGACTTGAAAATGTGTATGAAATATTTCTTCCCTATTTTATCGAATTTCCGCTAAGAATTCGAATAGAAAAAGAACGAAATGGAATTTTCGAAAAATCGCTTCGAGGTGCAAAACTACATGCTACAAACTAATTTTGTGCCAAGTGGCATAAAAATCGACCGAGCGGTTTTGGCGCTACGCGCGTAACAGACAGACAGACAGAAGGAAAGACAGAAGGAAAGACAGAGAGACAAACTTTCAGCTTTATTATTAGTAGAGATAGTACACGATTGTAAAACGGAAGATGCAACAGTGTAATTCCTGATCATAGATTATCAAAAACTTTCTCATATTTTTCGTTATAGTGGGGCTTATCTCTGACGACACGTGTGAAAGAAATGCTGCAAAAACAAGTTCATAAAAAAGTGCCGTAAAACTGAAATCTAGTGATTTTTAAGAGGGATTCTCAAAATGTTTGTCTTACTTTACGACGTTTTACGGCTTCTAATTGTCCCTGTTTTGTGGAAATATTTTACGTATCTCTTCTTAATCGTTTGTCTCCAAGCGACTTAAAAAAAAAAAAAACTTTTCAAGGACCTTGAATCGAATGAGAATTTTGAAGTTTTCAGTGTTTGCAAAAAATAAATTGATAAAATAAATTTATACTTATCAATGTATAAACATAAATAAATAAAATAAAATATAATTTTTTTTTGATACTCACTCTAATGTCTTAATAACATGAAAAAATACACATAATTCGTAAATTATTTGTACTGAATAATTTATACAATTAACTTGAACTTAGGGAACATATACATTCCATAATGATGTTTAGCTTGTTACCCAATGATCTTCATATACATAGACATAATTGAGCAGTTCTACAAACCATATTGAGGTATAATATTGAAATTTGCAATATTTTCAAATAAATAAATGAATAAAAATAATTAATAGATGAATAAATAGACATTAAATAAAGGAATAAATAAATAAAACACTATATTTAAAAAAAGTTAACTTTTGATGCCTCAATAACATGTTGGGGAGGGGGGATTGAAAATTGTTTTTATTAAATAAACTTATGAAATAAACTTGAACTTAGGTAACATAATATTTACCCATATTAGTCTTTGTGTGTTAACTAGTGATCTTCATACAAAAATTGTTTTCCTAATAACGCGGTTATGCAAACCATATTAATATTCAGTCGAGTCTTGATAACTCGAAGCCTTATAACTCGCATATTCCTTTAGCTCTAAGTCTTCATTGAGTCCCAAACTCTTGAAAAGGCTGTAGGAACTTCCTATAACTCGAATTACCAACAACTCGAAGGTTTTAGTCGCTCTCTTGGGGCTTCAAGTTATAGAGAATCGACGGTATTGCGTCATTAGTTCCCTCAAAATATAAAATTAGCTTAGTTTTATAAAACAGAAATTCTTATTTTCTTATTTGCGGAAATGTTTTTAATGTCCACATTTTTCTTGAAACTCCTTGGGTTTTTTAATAGAGCAGTTTGACTACAACTGAATGTGCAAAATATAAGTAAATAATAATAATTCTTCTGTCAATAGGAAAGGTGTGTTTGATTTTTTTTTCATCCACAGTTCATTTGAATACTTTCTTCGTTGTTTATTCGGAAGATGCTTTGCTCAAACTATATTTCCATCGATTTTTTAAGTAAGATTAATTTGAATTTTTTTTTCAAAAAGTAAGGACGAGTTTCGAGGAAAGCTTCCTTTATCTCAACTGCGTTTGAAAACAATTTAAGAAACGCTGATTAAAAACTTCTTTCATTGAACACCTGAAATAGTACATATATTTTAGGTACAAATATTTAGGTTAATAAAATATTAACTTCAAGACAAACAGTTTGAGCTCTTACTTCAATTCTTGCGCAAAATTAAGTATTGTGCGCTTGAAAACTTTACCCCTCAAATTCAAATTTATATTTCCATTCGAATTGCTCATGAATCAACTTCGGCTAGCAAAAGAAAATAACGTAACATAAAATTGCAGATTTTGTAGGAAAACTGCATACACGTGTTTTGGGGTTTCAAAGGATCTCTTTTTCAATGAAAAAAAAGTGAGCTTTTGGAATGTAAAGCTATCCGCTAAAGTTTCACACACAGTTTAAGAAAGGTATTTAATTATTGTTAATAACTTGCTATTTTCATGTATGTGAAGAAATTTAATTCAAAATTATTAGTCATTCAAAATAGGTTCTTATCGTTTATTATAATATATGAAATTTCTGTAATAAATAGAGTTAAAAGAAAAAAAGAAAGTGCTGCCAAGAAAACCCTATACAGCAAATATTCAAGTTATGCAGCACAATTATTTTGAATTGGCATCAAAATCTGGAAATTTGAGAAAACGCTTAGAGGTTAAAGAATTTGCTGCAACATTTTCAAGAATCTTTTTAAAAACATTAATTCCCCCCATCCCCCCCCCCCAAAAAAAAAAACAATTGGACTGGCAAGTGGATAAAGGTGATATGTGACCTTTGAAATTCGCCGACTTACACAAATTCAAATTAGTGTGTGTTCAATTGTGTTAATTCACATACACCGTTGAAGGGGCAAGTGAATAAAGGGGATATGTGACAATATTTTTAATTTCTAGAAAAAGTTTTCAAAAAAAAAAAAAAATACCTTAACACTTTCATCCATGGTAAAAAGTAAGTAAAACTAAGATTGTCACATATCACCTTTATCCCACTTACCCCTTCAATTGTTTTAACCCCTTCCTTCTCGCTCCCGTGAAAATGACGGGGTGAAGTTTCGTCCTCTATTTCTCGCGCCCGTGATATTTCCGGGCTGAAGTGTTCAAAAATAATGCAATAATCATGTTTTATTTCTCAATATGTACACCAGATGGCTGCACTAGTCTATTTGCAACATTTTTAGAGATAGTTAACGTTTTTAGAGATAGTAACTCGGTACTATTGTCCTGATTGTGATGTTGGCCTTTGCATCGCATGCTTTGAAATTTATCACACAAGAAAAAATTACTAGTATTTATTTAAATTATGCGTAAATGCAATAAAATTCTCTTTGAATGTTTCAATCACATTTTTTATTTTCTCTCTTTGTTGGAAAACAAAGATTCAGTCATAATAACCCTGAATGTTGGCTTTCCCAATTTTTTATTTATTTTTTAATTTCCAGCTAAAAATTAACTTAAAAATTAAAAATGAATGCAAATATTGTATATACACTCAGTTTTATATAATTTTCTTGAATAAAAAAATAGGCACTTTTATGACCATTTTCTTCAAAATTATGCGAGCGTTAAGGGGTTAATTGTTTGAAGGCTCGTTTCGCCTAACTAAGAGCAAAAGGAAATTTAAATATTTGCAAATATTAAGTTTACATCCAACGTTAGAGATACACAAATATACAGGTATACTGCAGACACGTGTTTCGGGGCTACAAGGAGCCTCTTTTTCAATGCAAGAAGTGTGAACTTTAGGATGAAGAATCATCCGATAAAAGCAACACGTTCGAACAAAAGACAGTATAAATAGCAAAAACTGGATATTAACAAAACAAACAAGACAATGCTTAGAGCCGAAATTTATTACATGAAACCATCAAGAAAAAACCGTTTAAGAAATAAATTTCTAAAAAGATCCCACAGATCATAAACATTGTCAAAAAATGAAACCACTTATGAATAAATTAGCAATAAATTTGCAAATAGGCTTCTTGCATTGAAGAGGCTCCTTGTAGCCCCGAAACACGTGTCTGCAGTATTCCTGTATATTTGTGCATCTCCAACGTTGGATTTAAACTTAATATCTATCGCACAAAGGTATTTATTTTCTTCATTTATTTGCAAATAGTTCCTTAAGCACAATTTATTTGCAATTGATGATATGCATTTTACAAACACAAGTAAACACATAAAATAACTGGGATGTGCCATTAAACAATTAAAGAACATTCGACCGCTATAAAAGCGATGTTTTTGATCGTGAGCATGAAATCTTTACGAGAGTGTCAGAGGCGTCTGAAGTTGTTTATCACGACAAGCAAGTCGTGAGGCAGAAAGCGCATTTGAAAAAAATAACGGCTTTGTTTTTTCAACGGGTGAAATAATCAAATGAATGGATTCAGTAGGGAGCGTGGAATTCTTGGGAATATTCGCGATCAGCGTTGGTGAAAACGAGCGGAGTGGGAGGGCAGTGTCGTAGCGAAAAGTTTTTCAAAGGGGGGTGTCACGGGAAAATTTTCGAAGTAGAAGGTCAAAAAAGTCGATTTTAGGCCCTTACCTGATAAAAAAATTAATATAAATAATATATATATATAAGAAATTATATAAAAATGTACAGAACAAAGTATTATTATGTCATGAAAAGCATAAACTAATTTCTGTTAGTCGTATGTCGAGATAAGAATTTACGCAATTTTAAAATCCCTTTTTAAAGATCCATGGGTTTAAAATTGGGGCCGCATATGGATTGCGGGCTTTAAGTTGTAAACTCTGGTTTAAATAGTAGTCGACTAAGTGAATTTATGTTAACATGTGGCAAAAGAAACTTTTTTTTTTTCAACCCATATAAACATAGCATTTTACTAGAGAAATAAACAAATGCGTCGGGTTAACGAAATGGTTGAGCTACCCACATGTCGAGTTATCGAGGTTTTATCTAATATTTTTTTTCGGAATGTAACTAGTAAACGAGGCGTTTTTTTTTGAAGGGTAGGTGTAAAAGACTCTATTTTCAAATCTGATTTTGGGGGTGTTCACGTGACCGGATTTTGTCCTATTTTGGATACGTTATTTAGTATTGACTGCTTACCCGAAAACCGTTGAGAAAGCTTCTGTTGCAATTTTGGCCATGTTCGACCGTATGCATTGCTTGGACTAATAGCAAATAGTGCGCCGTTGACCTTTTTTTAGAGAGAATGGGGATTTGAGATGCGGGAGTGTTTTCAATCTCCTTTTTTATAGGCACCCGTACGATCAATGGTGTATTGTACTGCGTATGCTCTTTTTTTTTTCTTTTTTTTTCCAGAAAATAATGTACTGTTTTTTAATGAATTTGATATTTTAGATTTTCTTTTAACCTCCTGACTGCTCTGAATTTTCTCAACGAAATCGCTTTAAAATATGCGCATTTTTTATGTTTCGAAAAACCCATAGGAAATTTCTGTAGTAAATTTACACAAATTGCATTAGAAATTGCCCTTAATATGATAAATCTTACAACAAAGTTCAAGGAAAAGTTCTACTTCATGTTATTTACACCCATTTCAAGCAACATTATTATTTATTTTTTTTCAATTGTTTTGAGCAACATAAAATTCACGTTCGATAAAACCCTTTCTTTATAAAATTAGGAGGCATCGGGCTTGTAAATGGGCCGAGCGGTCAGTCTAAATACCTTAGAAAATTCACTGCTGACATTTAAACGATGAAATTTCGGAATTAAGTATTAAATTAGGCAATGCACGTGAAAATAGCGGAATTAGGCCCATGCATATCCTTCAATCATATGAGTACTGTGTTGTCATTTTTTTTACGTCGTGAAGGCCATATGGCCCTGTATGCTACAGTAAAAAATGTGTTACGATTGCTGTTCACTGTCTAAATAGTTAACACCTTGTCCCTTCGTCAGGTCCCGACTAACTAAAATGAGGCCCAAGGCCCACAATACTTTGGAGGCACCCTTCTATGTTCTGCCTGTTTAAATCAACAAAAAAATCTTAACTTTTTCGCAGTAGCGATACAAGCCTTTTTGGGGATCATTGTATGTAACTCTGCTTGGCCCTATGCAGTTGCACTGTATGCATTATGTTTAGCTTTGATACTGCTTTTCAATATCCATTTTAGCTCAAAAGTTTTATAGCTAATTCTCAAGAAATTTCTTTTACCTACCTAAAATGAACAAAATAAGAGAAATACTAATTTAAGTATCAAAAGAGATTTTTTTTATTTTTCAATTTGAGAATCATAATTTTTTTCTTCAAAATACATAATTATTTAATGCTGTGCATCAGCTTTTAGAAAATTAGGGGCCCCTTAGAAAGATGAGGCCCAGTCCCAGGCCTAGTTGGCCTGCGCCATAATCAGGCCCTGCCCTTCGTCTATGTATGTCCTATTTTCCTATCAGACTGCATTTCAAGAAGAAAAAATATTTGCCATGACTTTTGCCCCAACCTTCATATTACGTTTTCAGCCATACAGAATGTTGATGCGACGATCTAAAACAGAACCGTGGTGTTATTAAAAACATTTAACACTCCTGGCGGGAATATTGATGACTTTTCTCGTATGGCAGTCCCTGTAGATCCCTATGACGTGACCAGTTCTAATGATGACATTTTTTTCATCAGAAATAAAGCCCCTTAACTTTTTGTTTTAATGAGCAAATTGAAATTAAACTGCATTTTATTGGCATTCCTTCTGTTTTCTAAAAATCTAAAACTAAGCAGATGAAACATATAATAGAACTAAAATATAAAAGAAGCAACTTCCCAATCAATAGATCGCTTTCTAATTCATCATACAAAAGAAGTTTATTTCCTCACAGAATTTAATTCGACGTAATTGATTTTTTTTACTAAATAATAAATCACAGATTACCTGAAAGATTTTAAATGACTTTTTTTTTATTACAAGCTAGTACAATGCCATGGGTATTTGTTTCCCCTTCAGGGTCATCGGTGTTTTTATAGAAAAAAAAAAGAACGAGACATAACAAAGAGAAGATTCGTTATGTGGAAGAAAAGTCGTCTGCTCTTCGAGAATGCACAGCGGATAATAAAACTTTTTTTTTTCTTCACTGTGGAATTATCTACGCGTGTTAACCGTGACCGTAGTTACACAATTCTCGTAGATAAATATCAGCAGAAGAGACGAGAATGGAAAATATGCGTGTGTATTGGAGAAAAATCCGCCGCTTGATGAAGGAATTATTAGAACAATATATACTTGGGTACATATTGTTTCTTCTTCCTGTACTTTCCATATTTTTTAGGATTCAAGGCCTTCTTTTCCGAAATGAAAGTTTTGTACTCTTTCTGAAGATTAGAACGCAGTTCTTTAAACAATATACGAAATTGCTTGTGGTTTGTTAAGATTGCCCTATTGACGATGTATTTATACATTTTAGTTTGTTTGAACATAATCGACATTTTTGAATGGATATAATAACAACGAACATTGGAAGCTTCAAAAGTTATTTTCTAAAGATATAAACGATTTGACGATCACATCATTTTAATTATTTCTTTCCGGTGCTACGTATTTGCGAAAAGTTTTATTGTCTTAAATTTTTCTCTTTAATGTTTGGAGAAAGAATAAATTCTAATCTAGCGCTTTTATGTCCACCTTTTATAAATGGATACGTGTTGAGACGTGCTCGAGAGAATATTGAATTTAAAATTCGGGGAAAAAAAAAAGAGAAGGAAGGGGGGAGTGAAATAGTAATTTAGATGACAAACATTCAGGCATGGACACAAATTCTGCGCATTTATTGTCTCGTTCTAGTTTACTGGAGGCAGAATTTCTTCCTTATTTCCTGCTGTTTTGCAAGTAGAGATGAAGAAAACATCAATTTAATCATTTAAAAAGTGATTTGATTTCAAAATACGTAAATTATTTTTTTACGTTTCAATCATTTTTTGATGAATGTGCAATGCTACATGCAATGTATTTTGCTTTAATAATTCAATTACAACAAAAATCGTAAAACCACATAAAACCTCGCATGTTTTGGACAATCCCCGACTATTCTAGGCATTTTCTGTAGGCTCTATAGGAGTTCTTTATAGTTTCTGTGCAACATTAGACAGTATAATAAGGAATTATGCTTGTCAAATACAGTGAACTCTCATTTATACGCCGCCTCATTTAAGCGCCTTTTTCAATTATACGACGATTTTGAATGGTCTCAGCACATTCCATAGCAAAATAATGATAGCATCATTCGTTTATGCGTCGCTCTAAAGATAAATATTTCACTTATGCGCCAAATTTTCCCTAAAATGTAAAAAAGAAATTTTTTTCTTTAAAAAATAAGCAATTTTCTTCAGTTTCCTCTTTAATCTTTAATCTTAGAAACATTCTTACTCATTCTCTCATTGGAACCTATGTTGCGTTTTAGTCCTTTAAATAGGCTTGTTCACTTATACGTCTCTCTCACTTATGCGCCTTTTTCTGTTGGTCCCTTGGGCCGCCGCATAAGTGAGAGTTCACTGTATTGAAATATGCATAACTTTTTGATTGTTTAAGAGTTTCCAGTAGATTCTTCAGGCTTACTAATAAAGATTGTGTCGATTTCAAGGGCTAATTTATTACTCTTGTCACATAGGACATTTACAGACTGTCATGATAAATCATCGATTCCAAACAAAATCTTTGCAAAAATATATTTTCAAATGATTTAAACTCAAGCTCCATTGACTCTTTAGACGTTTTATATAAACTCTATATAGATTATAAGAATCTACCGCAGTGGTGGCCAACCCGCGGCACGCGTGCCACAATGTGGCACGGCAGAGCAGTTACAGTGGCACGTGAAGACTTTTTGAAAAAAAATCCAAAATTGAGGAAAAAATGTCGATCTCAAAAATATTGATAAAAATTAAAACCCTTAAATTGATAAATATTATGATATTGTGACGATTAAGTGTCAGGAGGTTGGCTTATAAATTGTCTGAAATACAATATTGCAAAGTACTTAACGTTAGATTTGAACATATCCAACAAAAGCTGAGACGCTACAGACAATGCTTTGTCAAGCATATTTGCGTTTGACACGAATGAAACTTTCGATGCTGCAGAATGGATTTTTTATCTGCAATAGTTTCAGCTATACGGGTGATGTAATTTTATAAAAGAGTTAAACTAAAATTAAGAAACCAGATTGGAAAAAATTCGGTATGGTTGCACAAATGAAGATCCTTAAATTGTTTTTGTTACATTACTTGAAAATAATTTGGGAAAAAAACTTCAAAAGTATCATCGAATTATTTATCACAAACTCATTGCCAAGGAATGGGACTTTTTCTCTGTTGGTGACCCTGTAGAGTTCACTGTATTAACAAACTACGAATTAGAGCTCTGAATGTTTTGTGAACTTTTCCCAGGAGAAAGAGGAGAGCATGGCAAGTTAATCCTTCATTGAAATGTGCAATAGCTATCCAAAGGATAAATAGTCATAAGATTTAGAATTTTAGGGAGTGTTTTTTAAAATGTATGGAAGGAAAGCAATGAGGACTTGCTACTTAGGAATGAAGAATAGCAAATGAATTTAGCTATGTCATCTCTTATTATCCGGCGTTTAATTAATTGAAATTTAAGATAGCACAAGAAAAGTTTCCTAAACCAGTATAGGTCATCTACATTCTTTTATGATGAAACTTCAGTTTCTATCTAATTTGAAGAAAAAAAAATAAAACATTAACTTTAATACTGAAAGTATCAACACAAATTTAATAATTTTTCAATGCTATATGGAGAAAATTTTACCCCTATTTTAAATATTCATTCAGTGTTAGGTTTGATGATTTTCAGGATCATAAAAAAAACAAGTTCTGTCAAGAACTAAACGAGCCTACTTTCCCGTACATCGACATCGGCATTGTAACATCTGATCAATATTCTCTTGCATATCTGAAAGGGAAAATTATGTCAAACATACCTTTATAGCACTTAAAGCTGATTTCTAAAAGCAAAATATACCCCTCTCATTGGATGAAATGGACGCGTAAAAATTAAATAAACGAGTAAATAAAGTTTTGTCGCACCATTTAAAGAATGTAACTGTTACAGTTCTTCTGTAGAAAAATTCCACAATCGTTTTCAAAAGAAAAAATAATTAATAAATAAAATAAAAGAACATCAAAACACATTTTATCAAAGAAAGAAAAAAAAAACCTCGTTCGTTAACAAAATGTCTCGAATTTTATTTTTAATCCGTTGTCAGTTGTTAAATATAAATAAAGAAAATGCTCTCGTGAATGAAAAATTTTTGTAAACAAAAATAAATAGTTTGCCAAAAAAAAAATAATAATAATAATAAATTAAACAAAAAAAAAATAAACAAAAAATCGTCTGCCCAGTCAGTCTTTTTTTTCTGAGCATGCATTTCCGCCATGTTTGCGGAGTCGGAGTCGACATCAGAGTCCTCACAAAAGATTTTTCAGAAAAGTACTTTACATACATTTTTTATCAAAACCATTTTCTTACAAAGTGAGTTTGAAGGAAATCCGCCTTTAAGTTCAAAATCAACATTCAATTTAAATTTCCCAGTAGGAGCCCATGTTAAAAAAAATTTCTGATCGGTTCATCATTGAACGAAAAATGGTTCAAATTGAAAAGGGAAACATGGAAATGAGTCTCTCCGAGATCTTTCGAACAAAAAAAAGTTTATTCAATTCGGACAGTTCACTTAAAAGTTATTAGGTGGGGAAAGGTTGCTTGAACGGTTCAATGTTGAACCCAAATTGTTCAAATTTAAAATTTAAATACGGTAATGAAGTATCCTTACCGAGATGCTTCGAACAAAAAAAAGTTTGTTTAAATCGGACTGTTCACTCAAAAGTTATTAGGGGTGACAGCTTGTTTGAACGGTTCAATGTTGAACGAAAAACTGTTCAAATCGAAAATGTAGATATGGGAATGAAGTATCCTTGAAAAGATCTTTCGAACAAAAAAAAGTTTGTTCAAATCGGACTGTTAACTAAATAGTTAGTATCGCGGGACAGGTTGTTTGAACGGCTCAAAGTTGAACCAAAAATTGTTCAAATCGAAAAATCAAATATGGGAATGAGCTGTACTCGCCGAGATCTTTCCAACAAAAAAAAGTTTGTCAAAATCGGAATGTTCATTCAAAAGTTATTAGGGGGGGGGGGGACAGACAGACCGACCGACCGACCGACAGACCGACCGACCGATAGACCGACACACAAATTCCCCATCTCAAAACCCTACTTTCAAATTTTGAATTTCTCGACATTTAATTCATTTTTTTTTCTTTTTGACTTTGTTTTGGACTTGGCGATATTTTTTGAACTTAGCGATATTTTTTGGACTTGGCGATACTTTTTAGATGCATTAAGCCACTTTTAATACTTTTTTCGTTTCTTTTATTTTTAGCGGGAAAGTAGGCTAAAAAAAATGCTGATCTTTTCAAATTCTTTGTGTATTTCTCTGCAAGACACTACTTGTTTCCCTTCTGAAATCCAAATCGGAATTACTGACCTTTTGCATCTTCTCTTCTCTACTAATAATAAAGCTGAAGGTGGTTCTGTCTGTCCTTCTGTCTGTCTGTCTGTTACGCGCGTAGCGCCAAAACCGTTCGGTCGATTTTCATGCCACTTGGTACAAAATTAGTTTGTAGCATGTAGTTTTGCACCTCGAAGCGATTTTTCGAAAATTCCATTTCGTTCTTTTTCTATTCGAATTCTTAGCGGAAACTCGATAAAATAGGGAAGAAATATTTCACACACATTTTCAAGTCTTATGTCATTCGAAAGCTTGGAATTTTCTGCACAAAATGAAGTTTTTTCGAAGTTTCTACGATTATCAGGCTGTAACAATTGTTTTTAGAATCCCGAAATTCAAGGCTTACCTTCAGTAAAGCAAGCCAAACGATTCTAAAATGGTTCAGCTCGATAATAAAATTTGTTTGAAAAGAGAGATGAAAAGAATTATTTTATCAACGGAAATCAACTTTTCATGTTGTTACTATGGTTACGTGTTCATACTTATTTTTGTTTCGTTCTTTTTCCAGGGTTGCCAGACGTAGTATTTTTGATTCTACGGTAGTATTTTTTCGGCCTAAATAAGGAGCGTAGTATTTTTCTGGCAACCCTGTTTCCAATATACTAATGACTTAATTAAAAGATTTGGCGGATTTTTTTTTTTTTTTCATTTTCATAGATTTCGCATTTCAGCAACATTGATTTTGGCAACGTTTGGAAACAGTAGTATTTTGTAATATTTTTTTTAGAGGAGGTATAGTATTTTTTGTTCCAATTCTCTGGCAACCCTGTCTTTTTCCCGGTGAAGATGCTTTGGGACCCTGCTTGGCGCGTTTTCAAAAAGTCAACTACGCAAAATAGCTAGGATTACCACGCTTGGCGCGCCAATCGTTCATTTAGCGAGAAAAGGGTACCTAAAGCACAGATTAACGAAATATCGTATCAATTTCGATATTGCATCGTTTTTTTAAAGTGTTTCGTTTCGGAAAATGTATTGTTTTTTAAGCTGGGAAAGAAAACTTTCTTCTTCTTTTAAACTTTGGTAAGATTTCTGTTGGTTTCTGTTACCAACAAAACTGTTCTTATTTTCTCTTTTGGCTTATTTTTGTCCATCTCCCTTGGGGTTGCATTCGAATGTTCTAAGGGGGTGTTTTACCCTATTTATCGGGTAAATCAGTGTTTTCAATGCAAGGTGATATGAATTGGTTAACAAAAGTGATATGAATTGGCGCGACCACTTGGCGATATATCGCCAAGCTTTTGATCGCCAAATATTTGACGCCAAATTGGCGAAATTTTTTTTTTTTTTTTTGATTTAGGTTCAATTTGGCGCTGTTGGCGATATTTTGCGAAAAATCCACTGAATGATGTTAAAAACGACGATCTTTAGGAGATTAATCATTGTAAAATATTTTTTTGCATTGTTTCGTAGCAAACTAGGGCTACAAATGTTTGAATTGTTATCTTGCTCACTCCAAGCACTATTTTAGCACTTAAGGCATCTACTAAGAAATTTACACGTAAAATTAAGTAGTGTGGGGTCCATATCAGATCTTTATATCACTTTGAAGGAATTATAGTTGAATAAAACTAAAATAGAGCATTTTTTCTGATATATCAATTATTTTACAAATGAACTTTTAATTTTATACCACGGGCAAAGCCGTGCGGGTGCCGCTAGTTAAAAATAAAGCAAGATTAATTCCAAAACGACAGCAAAAGCATCTGTGCAGATAATGTTTGAAAGATTACTTTCTGTGAAAAAAATAACATTCAAATCCTTGTGATATGTAACACAGTAACTGAATTTTAGTTCAGACCCACAGTTTACGATTGCGTTACATAAATATTTAAGAAAGTTTTAGTAGCCGCTTTTGAAGAATATAGTAGTTTAGGGACATCTCGTCAGCCATTGATGGCACCCCGGATTGTTTCCTGGGAGGGGCTAATCCTTTAGAAAGTTTTCGAATTTGAAGTCCTAGTGAAAAACTGCAGTGTTTTTTGGTGAAATTAAGAAGGGGGCTGGGGGCTATCTCTCGGCAAATTTACAAAAAATAAGTCTAAAACGATTTTTAAGCAGTTTGGTTTTGTTAAGGGGGTTCATTTTCCTGCTTCTGGGAGGGGCTCAAGCCCCTTAGCTCCCCCCATGGGTGCGCAATTAACGTAGGCCTAAAGGAAAATGATAAATACTTACTAAATAATTCCTGAATTCATAATTTGTTTTTCAGTAAAATATTTTTTCCTATATTCTTGAATTGCACTGAAAACGTGGTTTGGTTTAATAATACCAGTAATCATATAGATACAAGTTAAAAAAAATCAAAATGTCCACTTCTCTCTGAACTGTGAGAAATCTCGACAGTTGCCTACGGGGGCGGCAGGGGAAACTCAGAATTATTATATAAACTCAAAATATTGACGAACTAAGTATATAGTAACAATATAGTAGTATACATTCACTCCCTCTCTCTTCTTTACCATGAACATTCGAGGCAGTGAGAAGCATAGGTATATAATGCCAAAACCTGCCGGCCACCTTGTACAGTGGTCAGAGAATTCTTAATAGGATGAGGATTCCCCGGTTTTGAATCTCAGTTCGGGCATTTATGTAGTTTATCTCTCTTCTGTCCTTGTCCTTTCTCTGGGTGAATGTGTGTGCTGTGAATGGCTGCCGGCCTTATAAATCGGATTTATGGCATGAATGTTGAGCTGAATAGGACTTCCACCGTAATGGTGCTCGTAAAAACACGAGTCGTACCTATTCTACCTCAAATTGGGTAAATGTATCTACTCGCGCTCGGTATCCAAGTGGTACAACTCACAACAACAATGCCAAAATCTAAAATTTGGAGATTATTTAGGCAATTTCTACTATTTAGGGGCATGCAAGAGACAGTACTAGTCGGTAATAAAATATAAGAGCTTACTTCAACAGAAAGTCATCCACGTTACACAGAAATTTGTACCAACAATTTTTTTTTCACATAAGGCTGTGGTTGATTTGGTTCAAAATACGCTTCTAAACAAATATTTTTCGTTATAAGTGCAGAAAAATCTAAATACCGTTGAATATTAATTGATAGCACTTAAAACGTTCAACTTCTTAGGATTCTCAAGAACTAATCCTAAAATTAAAGGCTTGGTAAAAAAGACACAGACTCATAAACCACATTAAGTACAAACTGTTTAATTTTTTTGAGTAGAATGTTTGATGTTATTTGTTTCTTTTTTAAGCGTAAGCCAACTGACAGAACCTATGAAAGTGTTTATGATAACTCTTAAGTTTGGACTTGTAATATCTTTATTATCGTTTAGATTTCAATTGCTCAGATTTACGAGAAAAAATGTTTCATTTGAGTAAGAATTACACAGTCAGCCAACATAAAATTTATTTTTAACTTTAAAAAAAAAATCAGTTTGTTGGAAAAATACATTGTGGCACGGTGAGCTTTTTCTCTCCAGATAGTAGCACTCTCCCCAAAAAGGTTGGCCACCCCTGATCTACCGCATCGTACTCTCAATAGAATCTTTTAGATGTGCATACATTCTCCAGTTCTCTCCCTATTTTTAATTACTAGGTGACCCGTGCGGAATTCCGCAAAAGAAAAAAAAAAAAAAACTCTAAACTTAAAATTTAATGCGACAATTTTTATTGGCTTCATTTGCACAACATCGCCATCAACTGCCGTCGTTCTGACAACTTTTCAAAGAGATCAAAGACACGTTCACTTTTACAACTACTACAAAAGTGATACCCTATATTAAAATCAAATACCCAAGGCTACTACTAAACTAAATACTAACGTTATCGCAAAACTACCATAGTATTTTGAAACAATAGAAGTTACAATTAAGGTTTACCGAGCTAAGCCTTGGCTTGAAATGTCGCATTTAAAATCGATTTTAACAATATTGGTAACGATTTTAACAGTTGAGCAAAAAATTTAACTTTTTCAAACTTCAATCGCTTATAAGTCGCTTAAACGTGGATTTTCGAGATTCTCGTTACGCGGCGCTAGCGGAGAAACGTTCTAAAGAACGCATTTTTTTTAATCTTTCGAATGAAATCAAAATGGAGACGATACGACAATTATTTCGCTAGATAGAGTCAATTTTGTGCCCAAAAATTGAAGTTCGAATAAAAAACGAACCGACACTTTTTAGAGGGTGGGTCTAATTTTCGTCAATAGCCCGCGGGATAAGCTTCAAAATCATAAATTTTCTTGCAATTCGATAAAGAAATGAGCGAGTTTCGACCGGGTATAGGATTCGGCTTAGAGAAATAATATATGGAGATTAGTTAATCTTAGTCAACTCTTCACGGTATTTTTTCATTCATAACTCTTCTCCATATCTTTTAGAATGAGTGTTCCCTCTGTTATTCAGCTTTCCCTTTGGCGTTAGGTTTGTTGCTTGAGGCAATAAAGCTTGTTCTCTACATTTTACTATTTCTCACCGTTCTTAGAAATTTTCCGTCCGTTATTAAGACTGCCCCTACCCCCCTCCACCTCCAATATTAGTTTTTGTTCACGTCTCCTTTTCAAGGGCGGATACAAGGGAGGGGCGATGGGGGGCGATCACCCCTCCCTTGAGGGACTCTTTTCCAGCCGTTTTTTTTTTTTTTTTTTTTTGACTTTGAAGTTCAAGAAAGGCAATTTTAAATGGTCTTCGATGATATTATGAGAAGTGGTTGGTATTCGGGGCTCTGATCTGGAATTTTTTCGAAATTGAAAACCGAAACATCTATATCTATAAAAATGAGTGTATGTATATATATATACTTGTTCTCTATACAAATCCACAGTTTGCGTCAGATTTTCATCAAACTTGACACAGAGGTTCCTTGATGCCCTAGAATTCTCATAGGCGGGGTCTTGAAATTTTAAAAAATCTAAAAAGCTCAAATTTAAATTTTTTGTCAAAAAATGACCCTTTTATAGGAATCTAGCCTATTTATATTGTAATCGAGATAGGCCTTTTAGCATTCAAATTGATGAAATTTAAGATTTTTAAATATGAGTATTTTCCAACAATGATTACGATTAAAGTAATGAATTTTCAATTTAAGGCTCACCTATTTCCTTTTAGCATTGAAATAAGTAAAAAACAATCATAATTCATGTGGACTTTATAAAAAGAACCACGGATTTGAATTTCAAATTTGCAATGCGACGACAGTTGCGTCTGTAATGGAGATAAGCCTTCAGAACGAGAAATAGATTTATTTCTGAGTAATAATAATTTTTACTTTGTAGGTGGGAACAATTAATAGAGAAAAGTTAATATTTTAAATTTGGCGGGTGAAATTGATGCAATTTTTTCACTTTCATGTGCATATATTTCATGCCAGTGGACGCGGCAAAGCACAGACAACATTTATCTTTAATTTTCACCTTTTGGTAAGACTATTTTTCTGTAAACGTTTAACTCTCTGTAATATTTTAGTTTTCTTCAAAGTTTGTACCTAAGAGACAGATTGATGCAAATTATTTTATACCCATATGAATAGAACTCTTTCAAACTTTTTTTCCCTGAATGCTATGTTGTATTAATAAGCACCCGGGCAACGCCGGGTATTAGGCTAGTTTGTAATAAACATGTGTTAACCAGGATATGTGGTAATAAAGGGGGCAAGTAGAAAAACAAAAACAATCGCCCCTCCCTTGGAACATTTCTGGATCCGCCCTTGCTCCTTTTACAATTGATTTAGATTTCTGTTATCTTTCTTAGTCATAAAATTTTTCCTGAATAAGAATCTTCTCTCCATGTGAGGATGAGTGCTCCCTCTGTTATTAGGCTTTACCACTGCGATCTTTTGTTCTCATTGACAGCAGGTTTTTGCTTTCTTGCCCAGATATTTTCCGTCACAAACATCCACCTTTCTGTCTTTAGTACTGTCCCCCTCATTATTAAGCATTTTTCTTTGGTCATTAAAATTTCCTCCAACGTAATGGCGGTTCTATAGTTAATAGCATCACAATTGAAAAAGCAAGTGGATAAAGGTGATATTTGACAGGGCAGCAATTCTGAATTATGTCGAATAGAACTCCAAATTTTGCCGAATGATGAAAATGGATATGCACGAATAAATAATTTCTAATGATAAGGCACATTTGAAAAATTCAGCTGTGTCCGAATCGTCAGAAAAAATGTGCTGAATAAGGAACTTTTAAAAGGTCACAGCGACTTCCTGTGACCTCCCATCGAGGCCTCCCTAAGAGTGAGGCCCTTGAATTGTCTATTGGTACACTTTTGAAAAGGGGTGACCGTTCGATAATATCTCCCACCCTTACATCCCATTCGCTCTAAAAGTCAGCACTACTTTCACATCATTCAAATTTTTTTCGCCATTAATAGTCGATCCGTTTGCTCCCTTCATCGTGTATTTTCCAACTATCACGTGACGTGCTCCGACGGACGCTATTCGCTTGTTTGTTTTATTCTTAATTAGGCTATGAGTAAATGTCCCCACCGGCATCTTGGAAAGCATGCCAGTCACTCCAAGCCTCTTGAAGTTATTCATGCATAGATACACATAAAAGCATTCTAACGCAGTGAAATTTCTATGCATCGCTAAATAGAAACATCACTTTAAATGACGCAATGAATCAAATTTATCTCCCACTTTTCATTTACGACTGCTTGGTGTTCTGCTTTTCGTTTTTCGGTTTTATGCCTGGGAAGAGTTACACAGCAGTACCCGAGAGCTTTTATTGCCCCGATGATGAGCGGTGTATTCTGAGAAACAAAAGGCTAAAAATATGCAGACTGCCTGAAGGAATTTTTCTTGCAAAAAAAAAAAAAAAAAAAGTGAGCTGCCTAACGACTTGGGATGTGTGACACTGTTGCAGTTGTTACTTTAGAGTTTAGATAGTACATAGGTTTTCGAAGAAAAGAAAAAAATGCATCTTTTCTTGATTTAGAATTCAAAGTGGCCCATAAGAGTGTTGATTTAAGGCTGCTGTTGGAGCTATGAATAAGAAAGTAATAATTCGGCTCCTTTTACAGAAGTAATTTTCCATTTTATGGTGTTTCGTATGAAGCTTTATAAAGACAAACATTGTGTGTCACTTTCTCTCTTATTAAAAGTAAAGCATTTAGAACTTTAAAGAAAGATGTTAGGCATGTCATCTGCTCCAGAAATTATGAATTGGGAACAAAATTTTGAATGATAATTTAGGTACTTTTCGATGAAAGTAAAACCTCATTAGCATGAAATTGTTAGAACATAAGAATCGTTGCATCGAACGTAGAGAAAATGAGTTCCTTCTACTAATAAAAAAATTCTTACCCTAATAAGAGATTCATTCAAAAATTGGATCATTTCTTTTTACGCTTTCCATTTTAATAATAAACGTTACATTATGCAAAGGGCTGTTAGGAAAAAACGGGTTACAAATTAGTGAACGTGGGAAAACCTAAGCCGTATCGCTAAGAGATGGAATAAGGTGGCATTAACCACTGCTATTTTTAAGAATTAAAAAAGAATACGCTTTTTAACATATTGAATCATTTGTTCCACGAAAAGTAATATGCCCGTTGAAATACGACAACAAACGCTTCATCTCAAATTCCCAATAAAAAATTTTAGTTGCATGTATTTACGTAACCAATCGAACTTCTCTTCCCCTTTTTCTGCGGAATAACTCGTCATTTAAAGGGACTATTTCTCTTTGGAGCTTACAAAATTAAAAAACTTGGATGACCGAATGGAAGGGTGTAAATTTAAGAGACTCTAATGCTGGAAAGTATCAAAAATGTTGCAAATTTCATAACTAAAGAAATTAGGAGACATATTTTATCAACATGAAGAAAATAAGCTGTTAAGTAAGCAGACCTCATTCATATTTGTTTCATTCGCACAAAACTTATTTCTATTTTTAATACTCAGAAAAACCATAGCACTTTCTGTGACATTTTTATAACTTAAGCCTTTGGAAAAAAGTTTAATTAAAATTTGAACAGTATTTATCTCGTATTTTAGGTCTTGAATGAAAACTATTTAATTTTTATGGTTAGTTGTCCAAGCCATCTGGTGGTACTTCTTGTTCAACTTAGGCAGGGATTCAAGTAAAACAGGCCATCGCAAATTACAATCGCTACTGGAAATGAATTACATTAGAACGTTTCTTAATAAAAACATCGTGACGTCAGCGTGACGTTTGCCTATGAAAAACGAGCTAGATAAAACGTCACAGCCTACTTGGCGAATAAGAGGAGATAGCTGAGTGCTTGTGAGCTCTTATTGGCTCCACCCGTAGTGACGTCATGCCAAGTTAAGTTGATGATAATGTAATTCACTTCCAGTAACGATTGCATTCGAAGCGATCGCAGTGCTGTTTCACTTGAATCCCTGCCTTAGTTGTTATACATGTATAAAATCTTTGACGCGTTACTTTGAAAAACAAATGATATGACTGGACTTACTAAATAGAGCATCGAAGAATCGAGACAGCAACGAACAAGAAATTAGCAGCAGGCAAAAAGGGTGGATATAAATTGTGGCTTCTATGATGAACTTTTGGGCAACTAAACTAAATTGAGGAAGTTCACAGCTTTGGATCATATGTCTCAGCTTTATTTCCAGAACCACGAAGTTTCTATTTTGAGTACCCCTCTCCACTAATCTGTAGCTTAACGACGCTTGCAAAGCAATGTGTTGAAGTAGGGGAAACATAAACTTTTCTTTCTTTTTCTGATCATACCCTGTGTGTGATCCTGCTTGATGGATTGAACAAAACACTAAATGAAGCAGATTTAGTTGGAAGGAAACCATCTCAATCAAGCTGCTTAAGGTCGAATGAAAAAAAAAAAAGCATTGAAGTTATAGTAGCTTTGAGCAGTTGGTTAGTTGTTTAGGCATTTAAAAAAATTCGTTACGATTTATTTTATTTGTTTATTATTTTTTTGTTCAAAAACTAGATGAAGCTTAAAATATCTCACAGCCCATTACATTTCATTGACCCAATTGAATTTTAACACTTAAACTGATAAGCTGAGGTGTGTTATATTTCCGAAGAATTGAACTTTTGCATTCAGACGTTTTCTAATGTTTACAAAAATGACTTTATATGTACCACATGTACGTTACGGACGGTACTGTTTCAGTTGCATTCATGTGAATAAAGAATGCAAAAATCATTGGAATTTTGGATGAATCCTAGTTTAAGGTCCGGCTATAAATTATTAAATCTGGCAACCATTAGATTTATGGTTTTCTGGCAACCATTTATGAATTCTGTCCACAGTCTGAAAAAAATCGCCAAACCCGGACCCTAAAGTAGGAATTTACCGGAATTTTTCCTACCTTAATTTGCTAAATTTTGTTGAGTGCAAAGGAAAATGTTGGAGTTACATACGCCCACATTACAAATCATTTTACTCAAAAATTATCTCATCAAAACCAGTTATTGGTTAAAATGTTATAGTTTTTCAACAATAGGCTGAAAATTCCTCAGAACAGAATATTAGAAACTGAACTTTCTTTTTACTCCGTTTCTTTTACGCTGCCATTACATTTCGTGATTTGGAAATTTCGGGTACGCTTTTGTTGAATTCTGATCTTCTCATTGCCGTAGAATTCAAGCTATTTGCACATTGAAATAAGTTCTGAAGACTATATAGGATTCCTTATACTTCTGCAATTTTAAATTAAATTGATTCACAATTTCAATAAATTGGTGTTGATTAAAATTTAAACTTCATGTGAACTGTAATACACGCGTTCGTGTTCTCCGCCGATAATCCAACTTAGGCAGGAATTCAAGTGAAACAGGCGATCGCAAGTTACAATCGCTACTGGAAATGAATTACATTAGAACGTTTCTTGATAAAAACATCGTGACGTTTGTCTATGAAAAACGAGCTAGATAAAACGTCACAGCCTACTTGGAGAATAAGAGGAGATCACTGACTGCTTGTGAGCTCTTATTGGCTCCACCCGTAGTGACGTCAGTGCCAAGTTAAGTTGATGATAATGTAATTCACTTCCAGTAGCGATTGCAATTCGAAGCGATTGCAATGGTGTTTCACTTGAATTCCTGCCTTACTGATGAGTATTTTTCTGCAAATCATTCACACTTTCAGATGGTGCTTCACAAATAATTCAATCGTTCTTACAAAATACAGCATTTCTCAAATGGCAGAAAATTATCCTGAGTCAAGCAAAAAAAAAAAAAAAAAAGAACAATGTTGGAACAAAGAAAAACAATAGCATTTAATGGAATACAAATGCAGCACTTGCGTAAAAAAGTCATCAGAATGGAATCAAAGTTGCAAATGTTGAATGTAGCGCTTACCAAATGGCCTAAACAAATTGTTCATGCTAAAATACTTACACGAACAAGTTGGAAATACATCGTGTGTGATATAATACAAACCTTGCACTGAACACGATGCATAAAATAAGAATCTTTATTGTTCTGGAGAATCTCAATATTGAATATTGCATTTGATCTGGTTCGAAAACATCGTCCGCTTTTTCAACTCGCATTTGTTCATCTGTTAGTCCACGATACTGTTTCAGTTCTATTTATGTAAATAATACATCCCGATGCATAATTTAACCTCGAAGAATGTAAAGTCTGCGAGTCCGCAAGTTCCCTAACGACCCATTGTTGGTTAGCTTGTTTTTCCTCTTCGCCATTTTTTTTGTAGATTCATATTCCACGAATGGCAACATCTCGGAGCTATGTCATCGTTGTTGTTACACTCTATGAACGCAAGGTTTTCGAGAGCAGCAAGAATCGAACATTTTTATATTCCACTGTAAGCACGATTACGTGGGAGGTTTTGAGAATTTAAGACCACTTAGCGTTTTTTTAATTTCGCATCGTCACTCGGTATCTCACATTTATGGTTCGACACAGAGACATTTGGCATTGAGAGACTGTTAAAATTTCACTATTCATTTTTATCCCGGTACGGCTGTATGATTTCAAGTTGAATGACCTAATGTGCCCAGGGACGCCCAGATGGGAGGACACGGGAGGTCACCGTGTCCCGACAAATTTTGTCCGGAAATACTGCGAATTTGAAAGCATTATTGCAATTTTTGAATACCTGAATTTGACGTTTTATTGGATGTACGTATATATACCTGTACATACCCTTATTCGTTGAAAAAAATCCTGGAGGAAGTGGAGACAGGGGTGCCCAACCCCCTCAAGCTCAATGGCGCAAATTCCCCCCCCCCCCCCAAATTTTTCACAACTCTCTGTTGTATTTGAAGTTAAAAATCAACGTAAATAAAGCACAAATAGGGTAGAAAGTACAGCAAATAGCTATTTCAAGGCTACAATGGAGCCCCTTCATCAGTGCAAGAAGCTCAGCAAACAACATGAAAGCTGTAAGAGAACTGAGCGCGAAGCACGTGTGCCCCAGTATTTATAACAAATGGGCGAGTGCGCTTGAACTCACAACAAAGCGTGAAAACACTGACCAATCAGCGATCAGCGAAACGCCAGGAGAGCGAAGAAAAGGGGGAAGGCGGCAAGGAAAGTAGGGGAAAAAAGCGCGGGA
>JAXGGA010006509.1:0-69457 GCA_038373865.1 Uloborus plumipes
ATCTGATCCTATTGCAATTAAATCCATGGTTGTTACTTGACTTATCTTCAAATAATCTAATATGCTTGACAGCACTTTATGCGCTGTACCATTTTTGGGGGACACATGACTGAGAAAATTGTTTCCTGGTTCTTGTAACAACACAATATGTTCTTTCATTTCAAATTTTCTAAGTGAAACTTCACCATCTTTCACAATTACTAAAGTTCGGTCTTTTCTTTCATCGAAATATAGTGCCTGCAACGCTGAATAGAAGAAACGTATATTCCGCGCAGAAACAGTTATTCGTACAAAGCTGTACATCGTCTACCTCTTTTTTCAACGCTATATGATAGTTATAATATTTTTTTTCACAGAAATATGCCTTGCTATTCAACTATTTGCGCACCAAGAAATAAAAAGCAATAGGAAGTGATTTTTTAAAAACATGTTTTTGAAAATGAATTTTAAGACATTTGGAGAAACTTCAAATGCCTAGGGGGGGGGGGGAGAGTTAAAATACCTTTTTAATACCAAAAATAAAAATTAAACAAAGGTTTGATGTCAATGCTCGGACTTTTTCCACACAAAATGATTTCAAAGGTTATGCATAAAAATTAAAAAAAAAAAGAAAAATATGGCATTTTTTACGTTTTTGCAGAAATTTCAAGGATTTTGCGGGAGATCTAAATATATTTTGATTTTCAAAAAAAATTTTTACACGGACATTTGATGCCAATAAACACCTTTAAACACAACAGGCGATGAAAAAAAATGCAAATGAATTTAAAAAAAAAAATGTTTAAAAATGTCATTTTTTTACATTTTTGGGGGCGAAACTTCAAGGGCCAAGCGGGGGGTCTAAATATATTTTGATTTCCAAAAAACTTTTTACACAAACATTCAATGCCAATACACAACTTTTCCCACCACAGGCGATTTCGATTTCAAAAAAAAGTTTAAAACGACCTACCCTAATAATCATTACTATTAATAAAATTATTCATCATAATTTCTTAGTAAAGGTGTACCTTAAAAGAAATACACTGGCAGAAAAAAAATCCCAACACCAAGAAAAAAATTACTGTACAGTAATGAAATTCGGGTAATGCAATTGTCTCGTTAACATGTTTAATTGAATAAATGTACAAGATCACTAAGCTCAAGAAAATGCTGTGCGAATGTAAAATTATGTTCATTTAATAGAGGGTGTAACCTCCAGAATTTTGACGGCAAGCCTGAAAGCGTGCATGCATTACGTCATACAGGTGCCAAATGTCACTTTGTGGTATGGAGTGCCATGCTTGTTGCACTTGTTGTATGAATACTAGGACCGTCATTGCTGATTGTGGTTGATGCTGGAGATGCCGTCCAATAATACCCCATACGTTATCAATTGGAGACAGATCTGGTGATTTTGCAGGTCATGGTAACATGTCAGCACTCTGTAGAGCACATTGCGTTACAGCAGCGATGTGAGGGCGAGCGTTATCCTGTTGGAAAACTCCCCCTTGAATGCTACTCATTAAGTGCTGTACTAATGGGTTAATTACCAAACTGACGACAAATTTTCAATCAGTGAGTTTGGGGTAACCACAAGAGTGCCCGTGTGTCTAGGCCGTAGACCGCTTGGATGCAGGCGGTCCCCTGGCGTCCTTCTGACTAACATACAGCCACCACTGGCACTAAGGCAGAATCTGTTTTCATTTAAAAATTACAACAGATCTCCACTCCAACCTCCAGTACGCTCTGTCTTAGCCCCACTGCCGTCGGAAACGGCAACGGTTTGCAGTCAATGGAATACCGGCTACAGGCTACCTGGCTCGGAGCTGTCCTTGAAGTAAGCGATTTCGTACCATTCTTTGGGTCACGACGGTACCAACTGCAGTTCGAATGTCAGCCGCAGATGCAGTACGATGCGCCACAGCCGTACGCAGGATTTTGCGATCTTCCTTCTCAGTCGTACCACGTGGCAGCTCGGAGCTCGATCTTCTTAAGGTAGAACCATCCCTTGACCATAGCTTCCAATAATCATGCACGGTGGAAACATTCCCATCAAGTCTTTCTGCAATATCGCGAAATGAAAATCCACCTTCTCGTAGCCAAATTGTATAACCTCGTTCAAGCTCGGTGAGCTGTTAATAATGGCTTCTTTGTCCTCTTAAAGGCATTCCTGGCTTACATGAACGCAATGTGTCAAATTTCATGGAAAAATAATACTCACGAGCTCTGCAACACGTTTTTAAAACAAGCCTTATTTGCATGTCCTGAGTGACGCCAGCTGCGCCGCACTTATGCGCGGAGCGCGAAATTTCAATCGATGTCATCTTTCAGTTGTATAAACAAGCCTACCAAATTTCGTTTATCTAACACAAGTCTTTCTTGGTGTTGGGATTTTTTTTCCGCCAATATATTAAAAAATTAATAAAATCCGCCGATTAACCGGCCTGATTTTACCGACTATTAATAATCGGCAAAGTGGCCGATTAATCGGTACTGCCGATTAATCGGTGCATCCCTACTTATGGGCATGAATTTGGGGAGTACTGTTCCACTCCTCAAGAAGTGCAATCTCCAAGTCTCGCACAGTAACAGGCGACCTTTGTCACTCAGCAATGCATTGTCCTACCATGTCCTAAACATGATTGATTAGATTCAGGTCAGTAGAGCACGCTGGCCATTTCATACGCTGTATTTTTTCAGTTTCAAGCATGTTCTCCATCAGACGAGCTCTCAACGGTCGAGCAATATCGTTTTGAAAAACAAAGGAATGTCCAATAGCTCCAGCGTGAGGGATGACATGAGGTCTCAGTATCTCGTTTGCATACCTTTGGCCCGTCAAAGTGCCATTCCTACTGATATGCAGGCCCGTACGTCCTCCTATGCTGATTCCACCCCATACCACCCAACCAGCTCGTCTGTTTCGTGACCTTTCACGAACGAACACGGGATTATTTCGAGTGCCTCTGTCCCTCCATACCAGAACAAGTCCGTTGTCACTCTCCAGACTGAATTGCAACCCCTCTGTAAACAGCACTTGGCTCCAATCATGTTGCTCCCAATTTCGATGTTCAGCAGTCCGTCTTCTTCGGGCCACACAGTCGCGTGGGGTCAACAAAATTTAGACCATTGGCCTACGTGCATAGAGCCCTCCCTCATGAAGCCCATTACGCACTTTTTAGCTGGACACCCATCGTACTATTGCCAAGAGTAACTGCCTTTGCAGATGCGTAGCATTCTCTATTCTGTTTCGACGGGCTGTTAACCGTATATACCGGTCATCAGTTGCTGTAGTGGCGCATGGCCGACCTTGCCCTAATCGATGTCAAACATTTCCTGTTTCTTGGAATCGTTTCCACAGTCTTGCAACACTTCTGACGACTCCAACATCATCCGCGACACAACGTTGTGTTTACCCGGATTCCAGCCTGCCTATAACATGCCATGGCATGGATTCCAGTAAATCAAGTTGTTGAGACATTCTCAAGTAACCTTGTCTCCAGAAAGAAACGTAAAAAAACTACTGCGCTATCGAATTTAACAGTTACGGCAATAAAAGGGACACTTCTGCAACATCCCGATTTCCGCACTTATCTTCTTTTTCTGGTTTTTGGCCTCATTAACTTTAATTTGTTTATAAAATTACCTTATTCCGTTTCCTGGTAGGCTTTGAATTAAGAACGATTCATTTTATGTTACTTATTGGTATACATATATGCGTAATTTTGTTAAAACCATGTGCTCCCTTAGTTGTTTTGAGCAGTGTAGTTAAGTTCGTACGCAAACTAAAATATTACTACACATAATATAACTATATTTTAGGCAGATTTTTAATAAAACATGTAAAACCCAAGTACCAAAGAACTAAATGCAATTTAGTTTGCCGAAATCCATTATCTATCGTCGGGTCAAACCTAATCTGGCAACGCCATGAAATACACGCAGATTCTATTCTCAGCATTATGATACTGCATTACTTTCCAGTGCCCCTAATATTTCTTAAAAACAAAAATACGCAAAAAATATTAACTTGTTTCATACTTCTAGTACATAGGTTTTATCTAAAGACAAACATTTTTTTTTAATAAAAATAACTACTCATATCCTGTCCAAAGCACCATTAATGTGATAAAATGTGTTTGAGGCCAAAAACTAATATGATGTCATGTCCTGAAGAATACTTAGCACCTTTTGCGTCCAAGAGAATAAAAAAATCCATTATTCAACGATGTCTTCAGAGATTTTACGCAATGATAAATCGATTCGTGTCTCGTGTCTTTTTCACTCGCCAACACGGTTAGAAAGATAACAAAACGCTTTTCCCAAGTTATTTCCATTCATAGAATCTCATTATATTCAAATTTACGTATCCACCTTCTTTTGATGTTGATTGAATTCTTTTGAAACTGCGATTTTAATCTAGACTTCTGAAAATAGGAATTTATTTTGTCACTGACGAGAAAGAGTTCATTTTTATGTCAATTCAAAGTGTAAGTTAAAGAGTGTGTATATATATATATATATATATATATACATATATATTGATTTTTTACGGTGCTTTCAAATTGCATAGTGGGTGTGCCCAACTTCTGAACGTAGCGTACTCTGTTATTGTTCATGGGACCTGGTATTGTTGTTCATCATAAGCAGTGATATTTTATTTGTTTAATAAAAAGTGATTATTTATGGAAGCTATATTGATTGTATCCAAATTTACTTATCCACCTTATTTTAATGTTGATTGAATTCTTTTGAAATTGCGATTTTTATCTAGACTTCTGAAAATTGGAATTTATTTTTTCGCAAACGGAAAAAGAGTTTCTTAATGTGTAAATTCAAAGTGTAAGTTAAAGAGTATACGTATATACAGGGTGTCCACTCCAATCGTGGACCAATAGCTAATTTCTAAACCGTTAGAGATAAGCATATAGTTTATTTAGGAAAAAATCTCCAAATTACGAAAGGAATTTTGGGTATATTCAATGTTTTTCAAAAAATCAAATTTTGAAAGAGTTACGAAATTTAAATTTTTATACAGCCCCCCAGTCCTATCAATCATATTTAGTAAAACATTCTTGACACTGTAACGTTTAAAACTAAAAAAAAATCACTCTTCTACCACAAAAATTGACCGAGTTATGACGTTTTGAAAAATCAAGATTTTGAAGGATTTCGCATACGGTCCCTTAAGCAATCGCTCGATGACATCATGAAATAATGCAAAATCTTGATTTTTCAAAACGTCATAACTCGGTCAATTTTTGTGGTAGAAGAGTGATTTTTTTTTAGTTTTAAACGTTACAGTGTCAAGAATGTTTTACTAAATATAATTGATAGGATTGGGGGGCTGTATAAAAATTTAAATTTCGTAACTCTTTCAAAATTTGATTTTTTGAAAAACATTGAATAGACCCAAAATTCCTTTCGTAATTTGGAGATTTTTTCCTAAATAAACTATATGCTTATCTCTAACGGTTTAGAAATTAGCTATTGGTCCACGATTGGAGTGGACACCCTGTATATATATATACACACACATACACAAAATACATTGAATACGATGCTTTCAAATTTCACAGCGGGTGTGCCCAACTTCTAAACGCAATTGCCCCATTATTGTTCATGGTACTATTACATGGTATTGTTGTTCATTATAAGCTATGATATAATATTTTCTTAATAAAAAATAAATTATTTATGAAAGCTATATTGAAGGGATCTAAGCTCATAAGACTAAAAGTTTGGTCGGTTTCCATAGTGGAAGAGAAAGTGTCAATAATGTATGTTAGCTTATTCCTTTTGGACACAGCTCGTGCTTACAAATAATACAAATATTTTAATTAAAAAAAGTATTTTGTTATAGATATGCTACATTTCAAGGAATAAGCTTAAACAACAAAAGAGAACACGACTTTCCTTGACAATGTCCTAAATGTAATATGAAGAGCCATGCTTTAAGAGATAAAATCAAATGCAACACTTACAGAAACGTTTTAAATTACTGTCGGAAAAATCCAACTAGTACCAGACTTCTCTACCATAAGGATAGAATGAATATGAAAATGCTCTCTGAATGGCGGAGGGTATTATATAAAGTCTAAAACAAAATATTAAAAAAAAAAATCCCTTTTTTTTGTAAAAAAAAAAGCAAAAAGTTCTTTAGCTAAAAAATTTTTTTTACTTAAAAGATCATTCACTTTTTTTTAAACCATAGATCAGAGGGTGCTAGTGCACCCCCGCCGGGGAATACTATGTATATATGTATTTGTGCATAGCGTATGTGTATTTTCCATTTTCTTTAACAGAATTCTAAATAAGACAGAAAATGATCTTATTTTTCTTTTAATTACCGAATAAAAATTCATGGTCTGTTCTATAAAATAGCTCAGACAGATTTTTTATTACCATCTTCAGTGATTAATTTCCTTTTCCCCCCTCCCTAACGTTCAATAACTTCAAGGTTTCATTAATTCTTTTCTTTGATAATACCAGTTCCACTGCGTTTCAATTTAACTGAGACACTCGAGAATTCCTGATCTTGACACTTAACGAAATTGAAAACTTAAGCAGAAAACCCTCCATTTCATTAAACTGCGATTTTAGCAAAAATAATATTTTTTATTTTCTTTTATTTTAATTTGTTCTCTCTCATTATTCTAGGGAGCATTGCAAAAAAGTCAAACTATTTCTTTCTCATAAAAATTGTTTCTCGTCATTCTAAGAAAATCTTGAGGCCTTTTAAAATTTTATCTTTAGCTTTTTGTAAAAATATTTTATCTAGATATAGCTTGGTGATATTCGAATTGCATGTACTATGTTGTTTGCAACAGACTTCGTATTGGTACATCACCACTTACAAACCTAATGAATTTCAAATTATCTGACATCCAATTTTCTATATAAGCACTTCTATTAGTGGATAGCCAGAACCACTTGAAAATTTTGACACCTAGTGTCCAATCATATAAGGAAACCCGTTTTCTCACGACCCAAAAATGCACAAGGAATTAAATTTTACGAAAGTATTTCAGATAACCATGTTATAGAGTTACTATTTCAGTCTACTCTATATCATACGAGGTGTAGTACTATGTGGTATTTGTAATTGAATACTAAACATACTGTGAGAAACAAAAGACAGTTTGCAACGATATACGAAGCTGTGCATACCGCAATGCACTGCAATAAAATAAAATGCTGGTTTTTCTGTATAATACAGCAGATTTTATAGTAGACTGTAAAATCGCTAATTTTACAGTAATAAACCGTAAAATTGCTTATTTTACTATAATAAATTGCAAAATTGCTAATTTTACATTTTATTACTGAGCATTTTACAGTTTTAAGCTTGAAAATCTGTTTACAGTTACTGTAGAAACAGCAGTCGATGTTTTGCAGTGTGGGTATCTATTTCCTGTTCGGCTAAAAAATGCTGCGTGAGTACATAGGTTGCCTTTACATTTTTTTTTTTTCAAACATTACATAGTTCTTTTAGAAATTAAATTATTTATTGGTTATGTTTGTCCCCACAGGGCAGGGGCGGATACAAAGGAGGGGCGATAAGGGCGATCGCCCTTCCCTTGAGGCACTCAGCACTGGTAAATTTTCAAAATTGAAGTTCAAAAAAGGCATTTTTAGACTATTTTTGATGAAAGCAGAAGGGAAGTTAGGGCTCTTCTCGGGATACGTTTCGCAATCGAAGTCCAAAACATATGCGGTCAACATTTGTAAACCAAGATGTTTTGTAAATAATACGTAATAAAACCGATCGCCTCTCCCTTGAAACATGTCGAGGTCCGTCCTTGCCATGGGGGCTCAAAAAAGACTCAAAGTCATAGTATATCAGGGTTACTTGACTGTTAGAATTAACCCACTAATGCCTAGCGTCCCTTTTTAGGGACGGTCCAAAAAAGGGTCTAAATTTCCCCAAAATGAACATTTCAACCAAATAATAGTGTTCAATTAGTACCTTGGTATTGTTTCAATTCGTTATTAACAGATTGCAGCACATAACCATTGTAAAGTGTGTTCTGTAGCAGTTTTAATATGACCTTTATCAAAAATGACATCGTTCACAATCTCAAGAAAAAAAGCGAAGTTTTCAAAGTTATTCCCAGCTTCCCAGTTTATGTTAATTGCTGATTTTATTTCTTCTTATAAAATGTCTTTTTAAATATTATATCGTGGGCAGAAAAAAATTAGTAAAAAAAGTATGTACCCTCTGGGGTCTATCGTAACTTTTAAGGGACGATTTTTCTTTCCTTAATAAAACAAATATTTTTTACATAATATTTTTTTATTATTTTTCCTGTCCATTAAACACTGTTTGTAACCAGTATACAAAATATCTTTGGAAAAAAATGTCAGGCATTGATGGGTTAATGTTGAAACTGCTTCGTTTTAACATTAGCATTGCCGCTAATGGATCATAAATAGTATTGTGGTTTTCAGTCAGAGATACGACAAAATAGTAAATCACTAGTTGTTGCCACTATACTAGTAGTTAACTGAAAAAGACTACGCTGAAAGGTAAGCATTTTCAGTGTTGTTAATTAGTTTTGAGTAAAAATTCATTAAGCAAAGAAGTAAATGCCGTTCAGCTTGTTAATGAATTTGAAATATTATCTGTTTTACTTTACTGTTTATTTACTTTATCATATCAAATATTATTTTTAAATTTTGATCACTTTAAAATATCTTATATATTATTTCCCTTCACTGTTTTCTGTCACCGCGCCACATCATCTTTATTTCTTTATCAGATTCCAGTGCCGGGTACTGAAAGAAAAATAGACCCACGGTCCAGACATTGTTTTTTTTCCTTTAAAAATCCCAAAATTTTTATGACGCATTACTTTAATAAATAACATCCGAAAGTTAAGATGCTCTTGGTAGAACGTCGTGATTAGAAAGTTTTTTTTTCTGGTATCTATGCCATAAATTGAATATTACTTCATAAAGCTTCAGAAATAAAACATCAGTTTAACGATTTTTTCATCGCTATGAGCGAAACATAATCAAGTAACTCACAATTTTTCTGTTACTTAAAAAAATACCTAAACAAAATTGGTTTTTGCGTTCCTTCTCTCACGTCAGCTACTTACAACTACAACTAAGTTCAATTAATTCCTCATTCAAGTTGTTCCAGTATTTTAAGTAGCGATGGATATTTAAAAAATATAAACATCGAAATTCTATTCTTACCAGTACCATTGTTTCACAAGTAAAAGACGTAATAGCTGGTACGCAGCTATAATGCTGTTGAAAATGCCTATTGAAGCAATTTGAGCTCGTTTAAAACTGTAATTGCTTTTTCATGTTAAAAAAAGAAAAAAAATCTAAGGTAGTCAACTTCATTTCAAAACTAAACACGCTCAATTCCCATTTAAATTGTTTTCAAGCTTTAAAAGTTTTGATTTAAGTTTTTTCTAGAACCGAAAACTATAATTCAGAAGAATTTAATTATAAGTTTCCTTGTTACTTTGAAGAGTAGCAGTTAAAAGATATTCTCTACTTTCAACTGCAAAACAAAACACATGAGCGTTTTGAAATTTGTGATTTGGTCTTGTTTAATTTAAAATTTCTCAGTTTATTCGATTCAGTGGCCTTTGATTTTGTTGAAGATCATTTTGCCTCTAGGCAACCAAAACTTTTCCTCACAATCCTATTATTTTTAAAAGCTATTTGAAACTAAATACTTACAGTCCCTCGTTATTGGGCGTAGTACGACTGAGACAGAAAAGCATTTTCAATAAATTTTGGACATGCTTTAGACACACTTAAACTAATATGATGGAAACTCATCGGAAAAAAAAAATGTCAAAATACTTTCAAATTGTGTGAGATAAAAAGGAAAAGAAGATACATTTAAAAAAAAAATCGGTGAACATTTCACTTAAAGTAACAATCATCACAGAATATTCAGTTCTTCTGGAACTGTCTAATCTTCTTAGGTAAGACCTTCCGCGCATTTACGCATGCGTCAGGTCCTTTCTGATCTCACAAAAATAGGGGTGTTAAGTAGGACAACAATAAGGGGAAGAATAATAAAAAGCATTTTGAACCGTATCAAACACCATGGAACGATGCTAATTTCAAATACATACCCAGGTAGCACAAATAATCTTTAAACGTTTTATAAACGTTTTTAAGCGGTTGTTACAACGTTAATAACCATTTTACAACCTTTATAAAACGAAGTGTGCTACTTGGGTAGTTTAGTTGAATATGTTGTCAAAAAGGTATAGCAAATGCAAGTTTTAAATTGAAAGCTTCGGAAAGTTCCCACTTACAACCCATCACCCCTGTTTTAAGTGAAACTGTTCGCAAATGCTAGGCGCGGTCTTCATGGATAGACAGTACTGATATGAGATGAGGGTCTGCTGTTTATTTAATCCATTTATGCTCAGTAGCCTAAAAACGGGACGTTTGTTAGTTACTGCATAAAAAAACCTGTAATGGGTATATCATTTTACTAAAGTTGTTTTTCACAAGTTAAATAGTCCTTCTTCTTGACAAAACCAGTTAGAGCCACTATTTGGACACCAGAGTTTATTTATTAACAGGTATTTTCAGACAAATCAGTCAAACAACGATCCAGCATGCCACAGAAGACTCACAGAAAGTAAGTTTTTTCTACGAATTTATTTTTCATAAACTATTTTAAAATGATTTGCTTAAAATTGATCATAGATGTCTTCTGTAATGTTACTTTGCAAAAGTAAAGTCAAGTAAGGTCGTATTTTGCTCACATATTTTCAAAATATCCCATAAACAGGACGTTAAACAACTTAATAAATATGGCAACGGCGAACTATTTTAAGCCTAAAATGTATGTAAACCATTCCAAGTGAGAGTTTTAAGCAGATAAAAATTGAAAAAAAATGTTTAAAAAAACCTGGGCATAAATAGTGTTTTTTACGAACTTACCAATGATCAATCTATTCTCTTTTAAAGTAAGCGTGCGATACACATGCGTTTGTTTTTTTTTTTAATACCAACAGGACACGATTTTCTTCTCCAGAAAACTAGGGACTTGATGATGATAAAAATTCTCCAGAGAGTAAACCAAATCAAATTTAAGGTACGCCGGTCGAATTTTACGAACATCAAAAGTAGTCATTAGTATTATTCTTTTGATTATAACAATTCTAAGGGATTATCTTGTATTATGAAACTGCTTTATTGTCATATGATTTCAAAATAGTTTTAGAAGCTCTTTTTTGCATCACATAAGAATGCTTACATTGGCAATTAATCATTGAAATACTTAAACAGTATAAGTGATATTCTGTGAATTTAAAGAACAAAGAAATAATGCTTTAGTGACATAAAAATGTATAGCGTTGGTTGATTTTTTAAAAAGTAGTTTTCGTCACGAAGCAAAGGAAATGAACAATTTTTTTAAATAAAATTCCAGGTGTAATTGTGTGTGGGTGATAATCTTTAGCATAGCCTTCCTTAAGCATAGAAATGCTATGAGTGGGTGAAATACCGCTAAAAAAGCTGCATTCTCAAATAGTTAATTAAGCAAGTAATAGCTTAAATGAAAATTTCATATTTGCAGTTTAAGGATTATATGCGCTAAAAGTAAAATTAAGCACACTCACGCAAATTAAGAAGACGAATAAAGTTATTGCTATAAATTACTCCAAAAAAGTCAAAACAGCGAAAAAGAAAACTTGTGGAAAAATAATGAGACTGTTCAAACACCAACAAAACTAACGAAAGGAAGGTTTTGATGTGTTAACGGAAAAAAGGGAAAAGAAATGAATGCATGGAAATATAGTCCGTTTTGTTGATCTTAAATATAAATCAGCCCTAACATGCGTAAAACAGAAATCGTAAAACTTGAAATTATTTCTCACCTTAAAAAAGCGCATAGTATGATTCAAAATTAAGCTTAGAGGATTTTCACAACTGAGTCATATATCATTGAATACAATTTATCAAGGGACAAACGTTTTCTGCTGTTGGGAGAAATCACATAAGATAAATTAGTTCCTCGATTTCTAAGAAAAAAAAATGTTGGATTCTGATATCAAAGAAAGCTTAAAGAGAAAAATTAAACATCAAACTATGTGATGCTCTATAAAGACGAATAAATATTCAAAAAAGTTCGTCGGAAATAAGCATCAATTTTGCGTACCCTTCATTAAATTTAAAGAAAAAGGTTAGACTATTATATATACATTAGCTTAAGAAGTCTTAGATGACTCTCTGCTGATGTGGAACGTAACTAAATGCTGAAGACCTTAGCCATCTACGTTTTCATCATGGGTACAGGCATGGCCTTTTGTAAAAACATTTTTAATTATTTTTTAAGTAAAAAAAAAGTTTGTGATTTTTTTTTTTAGAATATATGTTTGCTAGTTTTTGTGCAAAGTTTTTTTTTTTTTTGCTAATGTTTTTATTTAAAAAACAAATTTTTACTAAATTTTTCATAAGATATTTTTTTTCATTTTTGTAGTATTTATTTATTTTTTTTTCTTTTCTGATTTTTTTAAAACTTAATGTGCATCCCCTGGAGCATACTTCTTCCCTCCATGCGTGGTTCTCATTAAAAATAACTACATTTTCGTGATTCTTTTCAATAAAACTAATAAAAACTTGTAAAATGCTGGAATGCTTCCCGAAAAAAAAAAACCTGTGATGTTCTGGAATTTCCTAAAAAGTGTCGTAAATCTAAAACTAGTTTCTGAAAAATGTAATATTTATTTGATTTTATTTAAGTTAGTAATCGGCAAATGGTTCGAAGTTTAATACTTAAGCTTTGTTATCAAGCTTTGCTTCTAAATTAGCATGATCAAAAAACTATTGAAGATTTGTTACAGTAAAAAAAAAAAAATCCCAACAAGAGTTATTACAAAAAATAAATATGACGCTAATAAAGTTTAATTCCAACTACATATTTATTAGAAGAAGAAAACAATTATTTAAATTAAATAAACTCAAACAAACTAAAATATTCAAAATTAAGATATGTGTGTATCAGAAAACAAACTTTTTGAAAAGTAAGTTATAATATTTTATTATGCAAGAAGAGATTACATTTACTTCAGAAAAATACCTTGTCAATAAATAAATAAATAAATAAATAGATAAAAAGAAAGATTTTTCTTTTTTACGGAGTTCAGAAATAAAGAGTGGTCTGAAGCATAAGTGCATCAAAGCGTTATTTTAATTTCTGTCTACATCACTGTACGTCTGTCTATTATGTCTGTTTAGGTCTATTTCTGTCTTTATTTTCATAAGGATTACAATATGTGTATAAGTCTATGTATATATTTCTAACTATCATTATGTGTACATCTATTTATCCATTCTGCATTTATGAATTAATATCCATCCACAAGAAAATTAGGTTCAGGAATACTTTTTGCAAAATGGAATAATTTCCTCATCGTGTTTATCCAAATCTCAAGAGATATATTAACAGGAAGATAAATAAATATACTACAAATGTATTATCATATTTCTGATTAAGTTTATCATTCGAAAAAAATCTGAATTTAAGATTTTTGCATGTGCTAATATATATTTATTAGAAAAATACACGAGATTAAGATCATCTTTTCTTTTAGAAGTAGCTCCTGGGATTTCTTTTGGAGCATCTTCTTGCAAGCTAAAGAAAGTAGGGTTCTAAACAGAAAAAAAGTAATGACATTAAGTGATTTACTTGGCAGAGTTCATTGAATGTTGCATGCTTGCGGGCTATTTATCATTTTATTTGGCTTCATGGAGTCGCTAAGATCCCAAAGGACTACTTGGAATTCATTTTGCACGACAACCAAGAATAAATGTCTCAGCAGTAAGCATTGTGCGCTTAGCTCTAGACAATTATCCAGACGGCTGTCGTACATTTTCTAGATCGTATACCGTCCATTTCTTTACTAGTGGACTACTTTCTTTTTATTATTCCATCCAATATTTTGCAATTACAAAGCATGTATATTATTTTTTTCGAATTCTAGCTGCTTACATTTGTGATGTGCAATGCCGTATTTTGAACTGCCGAGGCAACAAGGTAGGGGAAAAAGTTTGACTTGTCTGTGTATCTGTCGAGCTGTGTATCTGTCTGTGGTACTCTAGCAATTAAACGGATGTACCGATTTTGAAAAATTCGTTTTTTTTTTTTTTTGTGCGAAAGGGGAATCCATCTAGAGTGTTCTCAGCTAGGTCCCGTCTTAGGTGACATTAATTAACGAAGATATTAATTAAAAATTATTTATAAGCTTGTTTTCCCTGTTTTAGGGAATTTTCTTGCTTGATTTTTTAGGCATGTATATAGATGTCTTTTAGATTAATGTGAATGAGCTTACTGTAACATAAAAAAGTTGTATATAGATTTTTTTAGCTGTCACTTAATAAAAAAAAATATATTTATCGTTCATGAATTCATTTTATAGTTTTTCTACATTACTCTGATCAAAGAATAAATGCAAGTTTAAAAATCGTCTAAAGCTTAATGCAAATCAGCAAAACGTCTCCCTTATGGCACCGCCTCGCTCTCATTAAAGGTGTCGAGCTTTTTCCTACGTAAACTCATTCGTAAACTTAAGTCACCTTAAATTAATCTGTAGAAATGCGACCTGACACTAGTCAAATCTAAACGTAACCTAAAAGTGCGGTATTTTTAATTTAAAATAATTTTTACACAAATCATGCCTTAAATTTAAACTGTACTCGGTCTTAGTTTATATACTCAATTCAGAAGGATGTTGAAAAATTATTGAGCTTTACTTAATAGGTTTCCATGGTTCTTATGTTTTCTCAATGTTTCTTTAACAGTTTTGTAAAAGTTCATCATATTGCATTGCTTTAGTTCAAAACTACACACGAGCTCTTACTAAGTACGATATTTATTTCGAAATAAAAAAAGTTTTTAGCCACAACCACAATGCAAGCTAAGATTATTTGATCGATATAATGATTTCTATTGAGTTCAACGCTTGTACTTTGCTAACAAGTAGATGAAATATTAGAGAAAATGATCCAAAGAGGCGAGCTTGCAAGATATTCAAGCAAAATGTTTGTTCAGAAGCTTTATGAAAAGGCACAAAAGCGAAGCATTGTTTATTTACGATTAATTAAATTAACAATGTTTAATTAATTGGGGTAAGAGGATAGGACGGATGATGCCATTGAAAACAATTTGCTTCACATTTACTGGGTAAATAAGTTATTTACGATAGCAGCGTCAGAAGCAACAATTATTATTTTCCAAACCAGCGATCAAATAGATTACTCTGTGTTCTTTGATCTGTTTGATATGATTGAAATAGTCCTGTAATTTGTCAAGTTGCTAATTCACCACAGACTGCGTAGCTCGGCTATTAATAATTAATCCACTAAATCGAAGAAAATAAACACCAAAGGTATTTGTGTTTTGTTTAAAAAAAAGCGCGATAAATTTACATATTCTAGCAATTGAAGGGGCAAGTTGATGAAGGTGATATGTGACATTTGAATTTCGCCGATTTACACAAATTCAAATTAGTGTGTGTTCAATTGTTTAAACTCACAAACACAGTAGAAGGGGCAAGTGAATAAGGGTGATATGTGACAATTTTTTAAACTTCTATAAAAAGCTCTCTCTATCACAAAAAAAAACCTTATCACCTTCATCCATGGTAAAAGGTAAGTTTTTCCAAAATTGCCACACATCACCGTTATCCACCTTGTCCCTTCAATTATAATATAATATGCTTCTAAATATTTTCGTAATAGCTTTTGCTTGGGATAAATGTTAACTTTGACTCGTCAGCTAAATAAGTCTAACTGTAAATGTTACAGCGTGTTAGGAAGAGATATCAACAATATATTTAGTTGAGTTGGTGAATTTAATTCTAAAACGATATTTTGTATAGGGTATAACTTGAAAATTGGCAAATTTTAATGAATTGAAAATTTGTTGCATAAATACACCAATATCAAAGATTTATACTATTGTTAATCATTGCTAAATAACTAGCATATTCGAGACAGTTAGGCTTAGATGAAAACGATTAGTAAAAAAAAAAGAGCAAAAGAAAATTGAAGTCACGGTAAATTATGACAAAAGCTATGCTTTCGTTAAATGGCGTAAGTTCATAATAATGGAAACAAATTAATAAGTTGAACATCATTAGCAGAGATTTCGATATGGTGTTTCAATATACCTTCAACATTATAAGCTTATGCTAATCAATAAATGTATAACTTCTGTTAGCCAGTTTCGCGGCTGTTACTTTTTACATTTATTTTAATTTATTCATTAGATTTTCATGATTGCTTGACTGAAAAAAAATATCTTTTAAACCTCTCGTTGATAAATAAACATATACTTTACCAAAGCAACTTACAATAAGAAAATGGAAAATACATACACTGCTCGACATTGAAAATGCAACACCAAGAAGGAGTGGTCAGAAATTCATGCAAATTTTACCGTAGACGCACGTTACTGAGTTATGCAAATGATATGAAATGCGCAGCTCTCCGACGCACGTGAAGTAAGATATAAGAGAATGAAGTTGAAAAGTGGGCTATGTTCATGTTGGTTTTTCTGCCAGACTAATTATCGGAGAAATTTGGTTTTTGTCTCGAAGGATACGTGTGATAGGAGAAAATGCCACGCCGTCCTCAACGAAGACACTTCCAGCATATAGACGACTTTACAAGGGGTATGGTGATCGGACTGAGAAGGGGAGATTGGTCCATACGTCAAATTGCAGCTGATACCCACATGGATGCAAGCACTGTGCATCGGCAGTGTCGGAGATGGTTGGAAAGAGGAACTGTAGCCACATTGAGGGGTGCAGGTGCAGCCAGAGTGACGTCAGACCGCTTGGATCGACGGATTCACCGACAAGCTGTGGCGGACCCGCAAGTCACTTGTACGTCTATTCTGCAGCACGTGCAAGGTACCCTGGATGTTCCTGTGTCGACCAGAACCATTTCCCGTCGACTGGTTGCACGTAGCCTGCAATCACGGCGCGCTAAGAAGACTGCCATTGACCTCACAGCACAGACTCCAACGTTTGGAATGGTGCCGGACCAGAGCGACGTGGATGGCAGAATGGCAAACCGTAGTGTTCTCAGATGAATCCCGCTTCTGTTTGTCCAGCGATAGTCATCGCATACGTGTGTGACGTCGACGTGGAGAAAGATCGAATCCGGCAGTAACTGTGGAACGCCCCACAGCGCGACAACGTGGCATAATGGTTTGGGGCGCTATTGCATACAATTCCGTATCACCTCTAGTTCGTATTCGGGGCACTATGACGGCCCAACGATCTGTAGATAATGTACTGCGGCCGGTGGCAATCCCCTACCTTCAGGGTCTGCAAAATGCAATTTTTCAACAGGATAACGCCCGGCCTCACAGTGCTCGAATCAGCCAACATGCTCTACGAGGTGTACAGATGCTTTCCTGGCCACCATACTCTCCTGACTTGTCACCAATCGAACATGTGTGGGACGTGATTGGACGCCGTTTGCAGAACCTGTCACTGCCTGGTTCAGAGGACGAACTGTGGCAAATGGTTGAAAGGGAATGGAGTGCCATCCCTCAGGACACCATCCGCAGGCTTATTGACTCCATGCCTAGACGTGTTTCTTCGTGCATCGCTGTCCGCGGTGGTCCTACTTCTTACTGAGCCGAAGCCGTCCTCGCTCTGAATTTTGCTTATTTATTTTGAAATAAATATCACTTATTGTTCCATGCTGTCTCTGTCTTCTTACCAAATTTCATCAATTTCTGACCACTCCTTCTTGGTGTTGCATTTTCAATGTCGAACAGTGTAAATTCCCTAACTGGAACATCTCACATTTATATAAACAAAGATATTTTGTTCAAAAGCAAAATTGCAAATATTGAGCAATTTAACTAAATCATTTTCCTGATTTTTTGCGCAAGTTTAAAATATCCGTTAAATACAGTATTTTTACAATATTTTATGTTGATAGGACACCTAAAAGTGTTTCAAAATTCAAGAAATGAGAAAAACTAAAAAGTATATTTAAACATGTGCTTGAGATCTTTTTGGTTAACAGCCGAAGAGTTAGCCGATTACGCCATGGAGTCTTCGCTACAGATTAATATATAATCTATGTCATACAAACAAAGCTCTGCGCATGCGTGTCCAATGTAGCAGGTTCAACGCTTTTGTTTTTCATTTTTCAGTTTTCAGTTCACTCAGTCAGTGCAACGTTCAATAAAAAGCATAGCATTTTGTTGTCAATCATATTTGTGCATGATTTAAGATAATTTCTTTAACAGCTTTTAGTTTTTAAAATAATTGTTTTGATATTTTTGTAAGAACTTTTGTTCATAATAAGTTGTGTTTAGCGACAAAAGTATTAGCAAACCTAGTCAAGCTGTAACATTTCAGTAAACATAAAAATTGTTACATTTGTTCTTAAATAACTCAATGATGAGTGTTACTTGATTTTATATTACTTCTTCGTATTTCAAAATTATTAGTTAAATATATGATATTAAAAGTTTGATTTAATAACAAATTATTTTGAACTTAAATATAAAAAGATAAGTAACATTTTCTTAGCTGAAGTTAAAACAAATAATCTTAACTAATCACGATTAATGTATTAAAACCAATTTAAAATCTTTAGTTTAATATCAGCAGATTTTAACATATTTAAAAGAAATTACATATTTAAAAAAACCTATTTAAATTCCTCTGTAATGTTATAGTCTACGCAACAGATATTTTCATACAAAATCATCATGAAGTAGGGGAGAGCGGGGCTAAAAGTTCCGCGGGTAAGTTGTTCCCTTTGAAATAGCTCAGCTAAGAAAAAAAATAAATGTATTTTGTCAATACGTCGTGAAATAGAATGTTATAGCGCACAAATGGCAGCTATTTTAGCCAGCCCAGTGGCGTTCGGTATATTAAAAGCCGAGCACGTGCATTACTGATCTACGAAAGTAAATATTTTTGGTTTTGGTGTTTTTGGTCTTTTGACCAAAATTTAATAGTTATTGTTAAGTTTTTTGGCATTTTTCTATGAAGATAGATTGTGCACCCTAATACCATGCGCTGAAACCATTTACGTTTCGTTACCTAACTTATAATTTGATGTTTTAAAGACATGTGCTTTTGGGGCTAGTTGTTCCCTTTTTGGGGGCAAGTTGTTCCGCGAAACAACTTGCCCTAGAAAAATTAGCAAGTATCCCGAAGGAATCTTTTGCCCTATTCATCTGTACCAGTGATGCAGTAAATAAGTACACATATAAATAAATATTATATGATACTGTGAAAGACCGAAAGTGAGATGATACACTTTCACCAAAAATAAATCCTGAAATATTTAGTCTATCCGATAGATATATATTAGATATAAAATTTTCGGAGAGCAAACTATGAAAGACATCGAAATATATTTCATACTTTAATATAAAAATCATATTTTTGGAGGATCTTATTTCAAATTTTAGCTTAATTCCTGTTATAACTGAAGACTGAACCAATTATTTTAGCTTATTAGCTGTTGAAGCTGTTAATTATTATATGTAATTTTTACATGTTGCACTGTCATTACTGTATTTTACCATATAAATGGTTTTCAGTTTACTATTTACTAGATGCGTTGCCCGGCTTTGCACGGTCTACCTTGAGAATAAACTTTTTTCAAGCGCCGCTCGTCTAAAACTTCCGATTAGATATTTAAAGTCGATATTTTGCCGGCATCCAGCACAAAAAATCTGTTATGGACCCCACACTACTTCCTTTTTCTTAGTAGATGCCTTCAGTGTTAAAATAGCGCAACAAATAAAACATTTACATCCCTAGATTGACATGAAACAATGCAAAAAAAAAAGAGTTTTACAATGATTAATTTTTTTACATATGGCCGATTTTAACATCATTCATCGGTTTTTTTCTCAAAATATCGCCAACAGCGCCAAATTGTACCGGAAGTCAAGAAATCATTTTTCCTCGCCAACATGGCGATATGTCGCCAAGTTGGCGTCAAACACTTGGTGACCAAAAGCTTGGCGATATATCGCCTAGTGATCGCGCCAAATCATATCACTTGTGTCTACAAATCAATACTGATCCCCCCCAAAAGGTTTAACCCCCCTGGGAACATTCAAATGCAACCACAAGGGGAGGTGCACAACTGGACCTCCCTCAGAGCCTACATATCAAAGTAGAAACTTCTACGTCATACAGTTTTTAAGTTATGTGACATACATACGCACATACATACATGCGTACATACAGACATCACGAGAAATATCGTCGTAATTAACTCGAGGGTGGTCGATGTATATATAATATCTATAATAACTTCCTTTGCTATGTAAGAGGAAGTAAAAAAAGTCGTAGTAAGTACGATAAAACAGCTAATTATTTAAACGATATTTTTGTAGCCCTTTAATAAAGTTATACTAATATAAACCATTGTTTTTTTTCACAAATTATGTTTTTAATGAGCTATTCTTATCGCAGAGTGGTTAAATTCGAAATCAGCATCGTTATTCATCGTCTTGTTAATCTCGGAACATTTTGCCCCATCCACGGAACAACTTGCCCCAAGGCGGGGTTTGTTGTTACTTTTCGGCTTTACTTGTTATGAAATTAATTATTCAAAAATCTTACGAAATACAACTCAAAAAACAGTTTGTATATCAAAGGGACATATAATACTAGGTTTTAACCTCGGAATATTTATTCTAGAACCAAGTTTTCAAAACGAATTTTGAGCTTGATTAAAAATCGGAACTTTTAGCCCCGCTCTCCCCTACACAAGAAAGATTTATGCATTAACTTCATTTCCTATCCTTTCGCAGAGTGCATGATTGTACTAATCGACTTTTGCAGCTAGGATCTACGTATGAGTGCTGCTAACTGTTATCAATGAACATTTCTTCTGATAACATTGGAAGAAACATACGTAAATTCATTTATCTCCAGACGTCAAATATGCTAGACTTGGTCAAGACAAAGAGATTCGACATCGTTATGATTCGAGCTGATAGTAGCTTATGGGATGAAGCAGGTCATCCAGAAGTAATATTTGCAATATCGAAGCATTTTTGGAATTTTAACACTAGGTTGCTCAAGCAGTCATTTTGACTGCTTTTTAATTTCAATTAGGATTCAAAAACTATGTATATAATGACTCAGTTTCTTAGATTTCTGTGACTCTTTACACTGTAAAAAAATGTTGTTTTTACAGTATAATACGCATAACTGTAAAATTGTTTATTTTACAGTAATAAACTACAAAATTAGTAACTTAACAGTTTATTACAGTGAATTTTAGCTTTAAACAGGAACCTCTACTGCCAGTATTGTACGGTTGTTTTTACAATATAATACAGCTAAATTTAACGTGAATAAACTGTAATAACTCCAACTTTGTAGTAAGAAACTGTCAAATTGCTAGTTTTACAGTTAATAATGTGAATTTTAGAATTTTAAATTGGAACCTCGGCTGCCAGTATAATACTGTAAAAACAACAGTTCTTTTTTGCGGTGTATACAATATATGAATGTATTTATTGATAATTGTAGTTACTTCCCCCCTTCTCCTTCTTTTCTGGTATATTTATGTGCAATATCTATGCTGCCCTGGCAGGCAAAATGACTTGCTTGGTCAATCTAGTGTAATGTAGTTTAGTGTTAAAATATAAACCTGAAATAAATAAAACTCGTTTTTATTAAAAAAAATCATTGATGAAACGTTTCTGGATGATTTATTTATTTTTTCTTTTTTGCATGTTAAAACCTGGTCCAGTGGCTACCTCGCCTATGGGTCAGAGAAGTCTGACGCGGATGGGGAGGTTCCGGGTTCGGATCAAGGCTCAGGCACAGATGTACTTTCTCTTTCTGGATCCTGTCCTTTCTCTTTGTGAATGTGTTGTAGTGTGTTGTGTGCCTACCGTATAAACGGTTCTTTATGGCATGTGTGTGCTGTGGAAGTCGGACTTCACACTAAATTACTGTACAGTTGGAAAAGTGAAACAGTGCACCCCGAATTACCAGCCTAGCTCACAAAACAATAACAACAAATCTTCTTGTAGTTTAATAATACACAAAAATAGTATTTGTTCAAACAATGGCTCTATTCAAAATAATAACAATAATAATATTATTATAAATAAGGATGCACCGATTAGCAAATTGGCTGATTACCGATTACCGTTTATTCGGCAAGGCCGAATATTGATCATGATTATTATTTTTTACACTACTACTTTTTTCATCACTTTTTTTCCTTCCACAATTTTGATTTTAGAAAGAGTTACTTATTTATTACTGAGAGACTTTCATAATTTTCGCATTTTTTTCAAAATTTCATCCAATTTTATTGAGCCAATTTCCATGCGGAAAAAAAAAATAGGGGTTAGGTGACTGCATGTTATTGTAATGTTTTCATACAATTACATTTATTTGCTTACAACTTTATTTATCTTATATTTATTTACAAATTTATTTATGAGTTTCTCATTGAAGGTATACATTAAAAAATATTTTAAGTAATTTATTTCCGCCGATTAATCGTCTAAGTGTGCCAATATGATCGATTAATCGGTACTGCCAATTAATTGGTGCGTCCCTAATAATAATAATTTGCAATTACGAAACCGAATTGAAAAAGTTTTGCACTAATAGGTGAACAACTCCAAGAGAAATAAGACTAAGCTTTGTAAACACTGACATGTATGGAACAGAATAAATTTCTAGTTAAGCGAAAATGTAAGGACATCTTTAAATATTTATTCCTTTCATGCCATCGCAAAGTTAAATCGATTTTTAGATGAGATTTCGCTGATGCTCGTTGGGAGATTTTTTTCTTTTCCCCCTTTAATGTATCAGGATTCTGTGTTTCAATCTTAGATTTCAAAACTTCAAATTGGTATACTGCTGAGAATGAAACGTTGTTTGCAAAGAAAACTTTTTAACGAAATAAATATTTGTTAAAGTTCATCAGTTATTATTATTCATTCCTATCTTATTTTTTAAAACTATGTTGGCGTGCGTTGCAAAAATATCTTTTCAGTCTTGTGAATGGAAAGTGAAATAACAATAAGCAGACTTATACTTTAAAAGATTGTAACCTTTGTTGCAGAATATAAACAACTGTCATGCATAAAACTATTAAGCGGTAGCGCAAGTTACACATATGTCAAGTTTAGGGTGAATTGGTTCTGTAGATTTTGCGAAAATGGACGGGACGTTTATGTTTATATGGTCCATTGCAGATGAAAAGTTGCAACAATTTGAATCCTTGCTATTTAGAAGGAAGGTTTTTTAGATAAGTATTGGCATTACTTAAATTTACTTTTACTTATATAAAAGCAATTCTGTAAAAAAAAGTAAAGCTTTCAGTTAATACTTTCTATCGACACATTTCATTTGAGCTAGCTTCAAATTTACATTGGTAGTGTTTTTAATACTACTAGTGATTTTTTGCTAACATTAAGAATGTAATATCTGAATAACAAGTAAAACATTGTATTTATAAAGTCTTAAATTTGATAATGTATGCAATCAAGTTTGAACTTAGTGGCATATTGATGAATCGATTTCAGCCATTTTTGAAATGTTTTGACCATTATAACACCCTATTATTATAATATATTTCACTTTGATAACCAAAGACATTACATATTAGCAGATATTCAGCTAATTTCAAACTTTATTCGGAGTGCCATATTACACAAAGTACACAGGAAAAAATCACTAGTTGCGTACTGGGCGCTTGCGTGGATCAATGTATTATCTTATATTTTTAAGTTAGAAAAAAGTAGTTAATGTAGTGTAATGACAGCTAGTGACTGATTTCTTCATTCGGAATTTTGTTATAGCAAATCTTTTTGTGATACAATACACTAAAAAAAGGAAATTTATGTTTTTAAAATGCGAAACTATCTGCAACTGCGCAGTTTTCAAAATATCCCATTGTAAAAATATAACATAATGAAAGTTCAGGATTTTTTCACCCAAATGCAACAAGTGGGGAAAGTTTTAACCAAAAGGTTACTTTCGGCTTCGTTTACCTTATAACGCAGCAGTAACATAGGAGACATAAATCAATAGCATACATAATTTAAAAAAGCTCATCAAACATCAAAAGTTCAATTTTACGACAAAAAAACATCACATGTACTCTGTCTTCATTATTTTTATTACAAATACTGTATGTTTTTAACATACACCTAATCATCTCTAATGGCAAAATAAATTTAGAAATGAAATTAATTGACATATTTCATGCATGCTTCTCAAAAAATATGTTTTAGTGTATTTATTTAAAAAACAAAAAGTGTAACATTTATCATATTAGGCAGGTACGCACAGGGTTGGCGTGTTATCCCGTCAAAGTCTTCAACTTTGAACTACATTAATAGTCCCAGTAAAGTCACACCTGTACGTTAAAAGAAGCTAAGAAGAGTCCCTCCTCCCCTCCAGCTACTTACTGTAGACATTTCTGTATCTCAGAATCAGACTAATGCAAGTCCATTTTCGCAACTTTTCAGGAGAGGACGAAAACGATTGCCGGATGCTAACGATGGGACTCGCACTCTTTTAAAGTTGCTAAATAATTGTAAAGGAATGTCTTTTATAAAATAACGTTCTCATGGATAGATACGGTATAAGAATCTATATACAATGCAGTAATAAAGTGAAAATCGCCATTTTTGGACTTACGTCGTTATGATTCTGAGCAAGGACGGATACAAGGGAGGGACGATGGGGGCGATCGCCCCTCCCTTGAGGGACTCTTCACCAGCAGTTTTTAGATTTTGAAGTTCAAAAAAGGCAATTTTAGTTGATCTTTGATGATATTAAGGGAAAGGGCGGGGATTCGGGGCTCTGATCTGGAAATTTTTCGAAATGGAAGACCAAAACATTTGTAATCAACATGTGTTAAAAGGATGCATGGCGAAAAAAAATGGGCAAGTAAGAAAAAAAAATCAATCGTCCCTCCCTTGGAACATTTTTGGATCCGCCGTTGACTCTGAGGTACAGAGATTTTTCAAAACTACTTCATATAAATAATAATTAATACACATTGTAGATAAATACATAGTATCCATATCGGCATTTTTTTTCTCAACATCCTTATATGTAAGGGAATGTGGACAAACTGAAATGGTGAAATATTTACTCGGTTTATGGAATCAATTATCTGGTAACATTTTAACTATGTTGCATCCCATGTAGTCGTTTCCAGTCAGGATTATGTTACTTCAGAGGATCAAAGCATCTGATAATCCAAGCAATTTTCAAAAACTGCTACTCATGTTGTAACTGTTTGCTGTAAATCAAAAAAATGTTTTTTTTTTGTATTTTAAACAATCAAGTTCTTTCTTTAGCATTTAAAATGTTAATTGAGGCCTACTAATACTCGGTGCTGTCTTTATTTGAATCATTTTCCGTGCATGCAGGGCAAAATGAAGAACAGTAGATCCCGTATATTAGAACATCGGTAAAAAGAATATCCCGGTTAATATCATACAATTTCAATGTACCAAACCGTTGCAATGTTTTAATTTGATCCCGGACAGTTATATATCCCGCTTTTAGCATATTTTTTCTGTGAAAAATAGCTATTCTATTAAGCAGACTCGACTGTTCATTTTATTAACTTGTTCATTCATTTATCAAATAACGCATATATTTATTCATTTACACTCTTTCATTTAGTCATTTATGCATTTATTCATTTATTTTCTCTCTTATGCAGTCACTTATAATTTTGTCATATGTGAACTCATCTTTATTTCATTATTAATTCATTTATTCATTCATTCTCTTATTTACTGGTTCATTTAATAAAAACTTTCTTTATATTAAATATAATACAAGTATAATAAAAATATAAAATAATAATATATATAATAAAAACTTTCTGTGAAATCATCTTTGTTTCATTATTAATTCATTTATTCATTCATTCTCTTACTTACTCGATCATTTAATAAAATCTATCTTTAATACCTAAATAGAAAGTATTTCATTTGAAAAAATGCTTTTTTTTTTTTTACTTTGAGCAATACATTTGTATATGGAACATTTCCCCTTTTTTGGGATGTACAAATTTACTTTCAAAAGCTAACAATGATATTTCAATGAAAGTTTCATTATAAAAAACATTGTTTTTTCTTTATGTACAGAAATTTTTGAAACGTATTCTAAATTTCTTTCATTTTTTAAAAGGTACGTTGCCTTAACTTCATCACTTCACCCCACGTTATCCTACTATCATCACTGACAATACTTCATATTTACAGGCACAAGTCATGACAAAAAATAAGTTTTATGAGTGCAATTCATTCGGACTGACTTCAGCTTGGGTTGTAACATCTGAATAAATAGAAATATTGCGTATTGGCAGTACATTTATATAAAATAGTTCAAAATTCAAATGCCAAGTGAGTTAAATTTTGTTCATTGAAGAACAAAATAAAAAAAATATGCATATTTTAAACTAAGTTATATTACTTTTTAAAAAATGAAAAGATAACTTACTATGTAAAATTTAAGTTTTTTTTAACTGTCCTATTTCGCAAGTTTTTTTTCTTTTTTAACTCATAAGCATTAGTTTGCAGACATGTTTTCCTTAAAAGCATTTTCACATTAGAGTTGATGTGCCAAAAAACTTAAAAAAAAAAACTATTTCATTCTTAAAACGTTGCACCTTTTCTTTTTTCCAAACCATACCAAAAAAGCATTACTGAAACTACATTTCTACCTTTTCTAGAATATACGAGATTGAGTAAATACGCGTAGATTGATAAAGCATATAAAAGTTTTAAAAGTTATGTTCATTATATTAAAATGTACTGAATACAAGCTGCGGTAAAATTTATGAGAAATATATCTATTTATTTATTTCTTTTGCACTCATTGTTCTATTTCGTCTTTTTTTTACTCTAAAAAATGCGGAAAAAAATGAAAAATCGATTTCAAATATTTCAACCCCATTCTCTTCTTTTGCCGTGATTTTGTAGGCGCTAAAAGGGATGAAATTAATAATTATTCACGGGCAGGAGCCATTGCCAAATAGAAAGCAGAGCGAATTCGTGTGTAACGATTCATTTTGGACTGCATCCTGGGCCTATGACGTCAACAGCCGGATTTCGACCAATGAGCTTCCATCCTCCGAGTCACATGGCATGATAAGAGAGACAGTAAGCTTAAGCAAGTGAGCATCAACTAAGGCCACATATCCACAAGTTCCAGCGTGGGAAAAGGAGCGGTAAAATTTTATTCCGAGTTTTTGGAAAAATGATTCAGCGGGGTCCGAATACGGCTTCAGGTAGGAGATTTCTTCATCTTTAATCACTGTAGGGTTGCCATAAATTTCTCAAATTCCAGCACCGCTTTATGATTTTACTTATTATTTCCTTCCAAGAGCAACAGGCATCCGATAAGTTTATCCGCACCTTTCGCTTTCTTTTGGGAGAAGATTATATTTTCGCGCAGATAAATCAGGCAATTTTTGTGCGATCGCATCGTCTTAGCTTTTGATAAGAAAATAATCTAAGCTTATTTTATGCGTGTTGTTTTATTTTCTTTATAATTGTGCTAAAAATATATATAAGCGCGTCTTAGGAAAATGCAATAGCAAATGCTTTGCTTTTATTATAAAACTTTTATTAGAAAGTACGTTTAGAAATCAGTAAACTATATTTTTTTGCTTAGCTTTTGATAAGGAAATAATCTAAGCTTATGTTATGCGTGTTTTTTTAATTGGTTTATAATTGTGCTAAAATATAAATAGCCTTTGAAAAATGCAATAACAACTTCTTTTCGTTTTATTATGAAACTTTTATTAGAGAGTATGTTTAGAAATCAGTAAATTCGCTTTTTCAACTCTTTTCATTGAATGCAATAATAAAATCTTATTAATGTGTGTTTGTAAAATGTTAACATCGTTAAAATTAGATGTAAAAAAAGTAATTTTTTCTCCGATCATCAAGGTTTTGCTTTTGAGAACTATTTTTATGGCTTATTTTTTGCGGTTTTAAGTAACTTCGTAATTACTGTTTTCAAAATAAGAGAATGCGTAATAAATGCGAGAAATATTAAAACTTGGTCTTTATATTTAATGAATTAGATTAATTTAAAAATATGTTCATGAAAATAACTAAACACGATTATCCAAGAAAGAAAAACACTTGTTATTACACGAAAAAAGTAATAATAAGTATTTTTCTTATATTATTAAACTTTTCTAGAAAATATATTTGAAAATCAATAAATTTCATTTTTTAATTGTTTTAATTTGATGCAACATTAACTTCTTATTAATGTTTGTTTATTAAATGTTCAGACGGTTTTAATTTGATAACACAAGTATCTTTTGCGTGATCTCCAGAGTTTTGCTTTTGAGAAGTACATTTTCATGACTTATTTTATGCGGGTTTCAGTTATTTTGTTACCTCTCTCTTTAAAGTATGGGGTGATACAAAAGCATACAAGAAATAATATAACTTTCATTTTTCTATTTAATACTGAAGTGTTATTAAAAATATATTCAGCAAAATAACTAAAAACTATTTTTATCAATATTACTAAATGAAACATGATCTTAGGAATGTTTTTCTTAAATATTAACGCAATTTTAAATTAACAAAACGTATACTACTTTTCATATATTTTGGGAAATGTAATGTGTTTAACAAGTTTAAATAATGCGTTTTTTAGTATTCTTAGCGAACAAGAGAATGTTATTCTGTAAAGGTAAGTTTTGGGTAAATGTGTGTGATTAAATTTTTTAGCTTTCAAGAAGTGAATTCTCAAAGTTAATTTTATGGGGTTTTAATTTACTTCGTAAATGCGATTTTCAGAATTAGTCTAACGTACAGACTGGTATAAAAAGTGTAACGACATGTGTTTAAATGTACTGCTAAACTTTAACAGAAAATATTTTTTTAATGAGTAAACACGAACTTTCGTATAAAATATCGTCACAGTTTCAATATTTTTCATTTTAACATATTACACACTTGTAAAAAAGGGGGAAATATCTGTGATTTCAATTTGGTAACTAGAAATAATATAGTATTTGCTTTCTCCAATCTGTTCCGAAAAATTGCAATTTCAGGCTCTTAAAGTTTATCAAAACGATTAGACTACCTTAACTCAAAAACTTTTTTTAAAAATAAGTATTAAAAACAAAACTTATTTTTCTTTTTGAATTAATCAGAAATATTACTTTTTGTAGTTTGCTTTGATAAATCGCTCACCAATATGCTTGAGAAGGGCAATATTGTCTCGTTTTTTATACTTTAAAAATAGCTCTCTATATGTACGCTATGTCTTCATTCACATATATAATTTTATCTGCACTATAATCATTTCACGTACTTATATTTAAATTGGTTACATTAAAAACTTTTTTGACCGGTCAAATAAGGTATGCGCTTCAACTTCTTACATATTTCGTTCGTATTTCTTCACAAACTTCTGGACATTTACATTCTGAAACGTAATTGCACTGAGTCCTTTATTTCCGATATGGTATATATATATATTTCCTGTTGCAAAAGTAAAATATATTTTGCTTTTTTGTGTCAGTCAAACATAAGGACTTTGTTAACAGCTATATTAAAAGCTATAGAGTTCTATGTTTACTGACATTTAAAACTTACTATTTATATCATTGAAGTTTCCGTGAAGATTTAGGTGTAGGAGCTTCATTTGTTTTTAATATTGGAATTTAATGTTTCACTAGAGTAAAATTCCTCTTTCCTTTAAGCCTAGTATTTCAGATGGAAATAGTATAAATATGCAGGGTGTCCTACTTAAGTGTTTCAGAACTTTTAGAAGGGGTGCATCCTGACAACTCTAAGTCATATAGCAGTGGGGGGTTGTAAATGCTTTCCTAAGCGGTGATTTACCCAGAATCACCATAAATTAAAAAAACTGCAAGTAAAAAATCTTTTCAGTAACACATATACAAAAGCAAAAATTATGCAGAAAAAAAGTAAGTGTTCGAAGCTTTTTCCACTGGCTACAATGCACGCCTCACATCTTTGGCGCAAGAAGCTCCGAAAAGTCTGAAATACTCCCGGCATAGTCAGCGCGTCGGGAAAATCTTTCCTAACCCCTCATTGCTTATAAGGGGTGCATCCTGACAACTCGAAATCATATAGCAGTGGGGATTGTATATGCTTTCCTAAGTGGTGATTTACCCAGAATCACCATAAATTAAAAAAAACTGCAAGAAAAAAATCTTTTCAATAACACATATACAAAAGCAAAAATTATACAGAAAAAAAGTAAGTGTTCGAAGCTTTTTCCACTGGATACAATGCACACCTTTTTGAATTACTCCCGGCATAGTCACCGTGTCGGGAAAATTTTCTAAACCCCTTATTGCTGTATAATTAAGAGCCGTTAATGTTGCATCCTTTCCCTCCCAGAAGTTCTGAAACACTGAAACGGGACACACTTTGTATGTTAATGTTTATCTGCAATTTTGTATCAAGTACGTCACAACTGGTACAAATAAATGTGCGTAAATTTACCAACTTCTCTCATATACTTACTTATGTGTCCTAGTGCTTTGTTGCAGATTATGGTTGTTGTTTTACATATACCTGCCAGTCATACGGTTAGAGCTCTGTGAAAAAAAAAAAAAAAAAACAAGTAAAACATCACTTAGAAACTACAATTAACGCTCGATTTTATAAACTTCTAACTTAGGAGCACATTATTTTACGAGCTATATTCTAGTTTAGAAAACTTTTCACTTAAACAATGATTCGTTCATTTCTTTTCTCCCAAAAAAGCAATCGTTCATCAGTCTCTTTTGGTATTTTAATTGCAAATCTTACAACACAAAAATCCCTATTTTCTTCTTCCTATTTAATTTTACACCACCTACGGAGATTAAAATTACGTTTGTATCAAAACACATACTATAGTTATCCAGAACCAAGAGCTATAACATATTTTTTCACAAACGCAATCAGTGAACCATAGTCAAGGTCGTCGCCAATGAGTTTGGTTGGCTACAAGAGGGGCCTGTAAATAAATTTAAAAACATAATTTGCATTGAATGTTCAAGCAAATACAGGATAGTACAAACGTAACTTCCCTTTTACGTAAAGCCCTAGGGGCATATCCACTGAATCAACCGATCTAAAATTTTTAATACACTAGCTGGCCAAAAGTATCCGGACACTTTCAAAAATTCACATTTTTACATATAGCTCGAGAAATAAGTGATCAATTATTCTTTAACTTTAGTCATACAAAATATAGGCTTCACCGAACATTTCCAAGTCGAAATTAAATTACCCTTGCATTTGGGGGACGACAAGAAGGGGGTTGAAAGAAAAACCGCTTTTTGACCATAACTCTTCGAAAATAACTCGGAATCAGCTATCAATTTCAGTAATTAATTAGCATACTATGTATAATTACTGTACAAATTTTTATGAACGTACCACTCTTACTTCTGAAGATATGAAACACTTTTGAAAAAACGGCAATTTTATTTGAAGGGTTTTTGCTCCTAACACGAAGAGTTTTTGATCAAACCTTATCACAACTTCAGGAAAGATGACAAAATACAAGAGAAAGAACATACTAAAACGGTAAATAAAAATATTAAAAATTCGATGAGATATGAACGTTAAAAGGAAATAATTTTTCACGGCGCATGCGCGAACGACAGAAATTTATAACTACAAAAATATTGTAGCCTGATTTATACTGCATCTTATAGAAAAAGTTCCAGTTGAATATCATGAAAAATGAAAAAGATATCAGCGATCTAGTGAGCTGTATTTCATTCATTCGCAGACAATACATAAATAGTGAGGGGTTGTCCACAAATAGTGTGGTAACAATCGATCATTTTTTTTTAATGTTAAATTGTATACAGTTTGAAAATTTATATTCGGCATTGTCGTCACATTTCGTCTGTTCGGCCAAAAAGACCTTATACGTAGGTTTCCAAAAGTATCCGGACACCCTCTGAAACGTTGGTTTTGAACGACGACGCAATAACCTTTAATTTAAAAAGAGCTCTTTGTGGACAGACCCTCACTATTTATGTATTGTCTGCGAATGAATGAAATACAGCTCACTAGATCGCTGATATCTTTTTCATTTTTCATGATATTCAACTGAAACTTTTTTTATAAGATGCAGTATAAATCAGGCTACAATATTTTTGTAGTTATAAATTTCTGTCGTTCGCGCATGCGCCGTGAAAAATTATTTCCTTTTAACGTTCATATCTCATCAAATTTTTAATATTTTTATTTACCGTTTTAGTCAGTTCTTTCTCTTGTATTTTGTCATCTTTCCTGAAGTTGTGATAAGGTTTGATCAAAAACTCTGCGTGTTATGAGCAAAAACCCTTCAAATAAAATTGCCGTTTTTTCAAAAATGTTTCATATCTTCAGAAGTAAGAGTGGTACGTTCATAAAAATTTGTACAGTAATTATACATAGTATGCTAATTAATTACTGAAATTGATAGCTGATTCCGAGCTATTTTCGAAGAGTTATGGTCAAAAAGCGGTTTTTCTTTCAACCCCCTTCTTGTCGTCCCCCAAATGCAAGGGTAATTTAATTTCGACTTGGAAATGTTCGGTGAAGCCTATATTTTGTATGACTAAAGTTAAAGAATAATTGATCACTTATTTCTCGAGCTATATGTAAAAATGTGAATTTTTGATAGTGTCCGGATACTTTTGGCCACCTAGTGTATGACCGACGGTATGGGCTCGAGATTGGGATGATTGTAAATTCCGTAGTTCTCAAGGTTAATGTTACTGTAAACAAACTTCGAAAGTTTCAAACAGCAAAACACATTTCGTCTTGCACTAAATGTTCAGCGTACTTTCCAAGTACAAAGAGCAGTGAAATAAGTGCCATGGGATGAAAATTACCTGCTTAAATCCTGTTTAAAGATACAAAGTTTTAGTCCTATTGAAAAAATGAAATAAGTTTTTCGACATTATTTACATATCTCACTGGGTTAGCCAGCAGTAAAAAGTACAGATCAAAGCATGAAAGAGTTGCAATGTGTGAATAATGTTTCATCAGAGTCTGAGACTTGAATTTTCAAACAAGTAATTTTCAACGCACACCAATTGAATCGCTGAGATCAAAAACTACATCAGTCCAAAAAATTCGAAATTTCGTTTTTGATGGAAAACAACTATGGGAGGCAAGATGCATGTTGAGTGAAAAAACCAGGACACACAGGTGAGTAGTTCGAAAGATACGAGCACCCCCATTTGAACGTTGAGTGCAAAAACTACATCAGTCCTGTGACTGATGTAGTTTTTGCGCTCAACGCAGGAATTCCGCGCATCACCTTCTACTCGCACAATCAGGCGCCGTGTTTTTTCAACATGGCGCATCAACATGGCAATGTCGAGGGAAAAGTGTGGAGAAAGAAGAAAAATTTAAATTTGCTCCTACTCGATACAAAATATGATTCTGAAGAAAAAGGGGTTGCCACAGGCACACACTTTCATCGATGGGGCTCAAGAACACAGCTATCAGCTGCTAAAACATATTTCCCATGACTTCGATTTTCCCTCAAATCATGCCTACCCATCAGGGAAAGTACCAATCAACATAAAAAAATAGATGACATCAAGAAAATGATTGTACATATTCCTAAAAACTGAAAAGTGTTTTATAATGAATTATTTGGCTGGCCAACTACTTCACGTGACGGTGACACGATGATTGAAAATGATCTATTTTAATAGATGTACTACGTACCTATACTTTTTTTGTTTCCTGTTATATTGGTATAGATTTAGCTACCGCCACTCAACTTCTGTAATAACCTTCCTGTTAATCTGTTTTAATGAAATACAGGTATCAAGGATACAAGAAATGTATCCTGATTTCTTATGATTTTGCAATTTTTTTTATAACGATTTATGGTTAAATATCGTCAATTCCAAGAGTTTATTAACTTTTCTAATTTCTGTTTAAAGCAACCGTTTCTTCATTTCTGACGAAATAATAAATAAATATACACTTTGAATGCAAAATAACTGTTTTCTCGAAGTCTGAAAACCGGTTGAGTGCAAAAACTACATCAGTCCAAATTACATTTTAATTTTTCCTAAGTCCGATTTTAATAGAAACAATGTACTTTTTGTTGACAGCAGTTCAAATGTGCATCTTGTGACTGAGAAAAAAAAATCAATCGATTATTTAAAATATTGGAAGAGTTAGGATGTTTTTTGTCTCTCCTGAAAAATTTGAAATTATGGACTGATGTAGTTTTTGCACTCACCGACTCAATTATTCCAACGCTATTTTTTCAATAGGCTGATAAACTTGAGCAAAGAAAAGTGCATGTGTCTTGCCATTTAAAATTTTCGAGCGTGCTTCTCTATTTTAGTTCAGCAAAATTTCAAATGTATACAGTAAACTCCCGATTATCTGCGGAATTGGGTGGCACGGGTATCGCGGATAATGAAAATCGTCGATAATACGAAAAAAAGCATAAAATAAGGGGTAAAGAAGATAAAAAATGTATTTTGCTTAAAAATAACTGCATTACACTTCAAGCATGCTATAAACAAAAAGTGCTGACAGGTACAGCATAAAAAATCATTTGTATTTGAGGTTCTCAAGCATATAAAATCTATAAAGAAGGGGTACTTACGATAACGCAAAAGTAAAATAATTTATTGGATGAAGTACACCGCACTCTTGGATATGAAATGTTTAGAAAAAACAGAATTTAATTCATCCTTTTTCAAAAAAAAAAAAAAAACAAAACAGTTAAATGTTTTTTTTTTCCTTTCCGGAGACCCTCACGGATAATCGACAATTTAGCGCGCGTGTGTTTCTTGGATACTGAAGAACTGCTGCCTTAGCTCTGACCGTGTTTGTTAAACTGCTGCAGTAGCCCTCTTGGTAAAAAAGAAAGGTGCTGAATTGTTGCCAGAAACCAATCTAAGTTTTGTCAGAAACTTCTTGATTGAGAGCCCTAACAGGACTGACTTTTATTCAGAAGTTTTCTGAATTCTTCAGGTAATTTGCTGAATTTAGCTGGAAACTTTGCCGATCTTTTCCAGACATGTCACTGGCAGAAGTTAGACACATCAGCTGTCTCCTTTTTTTTCCAGGTACGTTTCAGTTTTTTTTTATACACTGTGTAGTGCGTCATATTTTATGTTCACTTATAACAAAATATAGACAGTCAAAAATATTGCTTAGAAAGTTCAATGTGATGCACAGAATCTATTCAATAAGTAGCCATTAATATAACGCTAGAATTATTTAAAGGACCTTAGCTACTAGTTAACGAGACATTTCTAGGTGCCCAATCATCTGACAATAAATTATATCTTCAATATTAATTATCAATGAAAAACTAGCCGCCTGATGCTCTTAGTCAAACTAATGACTGAATAACTGTCACATGAGAGTTATGATGTCATCCTAAATACACCAAAGCGGAAAAGACTATTCAACAGGCATAGCCACATACATACATACGTTCATAATTCAATGGTATGGATAGTTAAATTCAATCAAAACAAGGAGAAACAAAAACGTATTTTTTAAAAATACCTACTGTCTCGTAAATAGAAATAAAATCAAATGGTGCGAACTCTGAAACCGATAGATTTTTCTTTTTGATCAGAGTCAGCTAAAACGAAAACGCGTTTTGGAAAATACTTTCCTTTGAAGTTTGGAAACTGCCAAGTGTGATGCAAAGAAACTGAAAGGTTAACAATCTCATTACGCATTTTAAAGTTTTAATTTGACAATAGAATCATTGTAAAGCAATTATTTGTTCTTTAATCAGTATTAGTGCCAACTCTTAAACACAAATATCGAATTTTGGCGGAGAACGGAGCGGGAAATGACATCTATCTATCTATCTATCTATATATATATATATATATATAGCACAATGTTAAAGAAAAAAAATTGGGAGAAAATAACCCTTTTCGATTACCCCTAATAATCGTTTCGCTTCGAATTGAATTTCACAAATTGATAACTGGGGTAAAAGCACCGAATATAGGAAAACTTTTGCTTTTGTCATTTAAAATTAAAACTATTAAAAAAATAATTATAGCGAGCGTCTTTAGCATTTCACGATTGTTTTAGCATTCATAATTTTCTACAGTAATCATTGTTTACGCTTAAAAGAACAAACTCGTAATATAGTTTACCAAGGAAAACAAAATAGTAAAAGAATGCTAATTTTTCATAAGGAATCCAGGTTCCTTAACTTAGATTAAGTAAAAAAAAATCTCAAGTGAAAATAGATCGAACACTAAGCAAAAAAAAAAAAAAGAAAAGAAAAAAAAGAAAGATTTGCGATTAAAACTCGAAGCGGTATTCGAGTTCAAAGCTTTCGAGTCCCGTGTAGGAAATGAGATAGGAACGAATCGCCCGAAACATACAATTATAAGAGTTCTGGCTATAGATTTTTTTTTTAATTCGTGCTTCACTATTTCTAAAAAATACTGATCTGCTGGAAGATACTAATAAGGAATATTAAAGATTTTTTTTTTAACCCTCGTGGGTCCCTCCCATTTCAGTTACACTCAAGACCCTTGGGGTCATAAACGACCCCAATGCTTCCTTTAATTAATTTATTAGGATTAGTGAATGTTACATGCATTATTTAAGTTCACACACTTTTTAATGCTAAAAAAATAAAAATTAAAAGACACAATCAAAGTAAAATTTAGTTTATGCATTAAAAATTAAAATTTTAGAGCAAAACTTACAATAACTGTAGATTTATTTACAACTGTTACAGACTTGAAAAAACATGATTTTTGCAAATGAATTTCAAACACTTATGACATTTTTCGATGCTTTTTCTGTCCAGTTCTCTTAGACAAAAGTTGCAACGTCCTCTTTTTTTGGCATTCTGGGGAAGTGACCCCAAGGGTCTTGTGTGCAAAAAATGCAATTTGGGAAAAATAAAACGCAATAATAGCATTATATTGAATAGAAAACTAGAGGAATAAAAGCCACAAAATGTCATTAAAAACAAATGGTTGATTAACACGATATATTGAACAGAAATTGCATTGGGGTCACATATGACCTCAAGGAACCCACGAGGGTTAAAACCAAATTTTTATAAAGAAAATGAGTAAAAAAAAACTATGTAAATGTAAAATAATATGCTTAGGTGTAAAATAGTTGCATATGTTCTTGGAAAAATCCTTTAGTAGGAAGATCTGATTACTCACAATTTTCCATCTTTGAGTTCAATTCTGAAATTCCATCACTTCCAGGAAAATCAAGTATTTACTAGAAGAAATAAGATCCTTAAAAGTAAAGGAAGCAATAAAAAAAAGGAATTTTCTTAGTTTCCAATGCAAAGGGAAATGCAGCAGTATATTTTTTCCCTGGATTGTTTCCGTTATATTTAGTTTATTTGTTTTGTTTCGGAGAAACGTTAGAATATGGGATGCAGAACTTTCTTTAATTTATCATCGCTGAAAGAAAAATGAACTTCTATTGTTTCCTTTCGTCTTTTTGCCATGGATGTTTTTCTTTCAAACGTAGAACTGCAATTTTAATGAGTCAAATATTGGTGTGGTTTGGGAGGCAACTCTGACACTTAGGAGCAAAGTTATTATTTCCTTTTGTAAATAACATGGTATACGAAAACGAAAAAAGATTTTTTTTTTTCCAATTTATTTAAAACTGAAAAGGAATATTACTGTTTTTGATTCTAAGGCAATATGTTGTGGTTAGAAATTTAAGTTTAATTGAAAAGGAGAATTAAATTTAATGAAAACAGAGCTTCGGAATATTTGACAAAATTAATCTGGAATATTGAAAGTAAACAAGTAAAAGTGTCATACGAGAAAGATACGAAAAAGGAACGTAATTAGTTACATTACGGGCATAAAATGCAGCAGTATTTATTTATGACATTAATAGTTTAAAAAAAAAAGAAAAAAATACTCTGCAAAAAATGTTACTTATGAGGACAAGAGTGATAAAAAAAAAACTTCAAAACACATTAAAATCTTCCGGAAATAATTAATACTAAACGGATACAAAATTAGAGATAATGTCAAAAAAAAAAAAAAAAAAAACGACAGTGATTTATGAAAAAAAAGAAGAAAAAAAATATTTCTAACATTTTTTTCTCTATTTTTAATTTTCTTTTTTTTTTTTTTTCAAGAAAATAGGAAGAAATTCCACAAAAAACTACAACACCGGGTCGACCGATAGTAATGCGTTAATGTTCTGTAATATAACAAATACGTTATCCGAGATTTGGTTAAATGACTAAATATAAACGCGCAATCTAGCCGGAGCTTTGACAATAAACGCAATATTTCAACCGCAAGTTTTTTTTTTTTTTTTCAAAATACATTATTCCTCCTTTATGTACAATAATTTTAAGAACAAATTTCCAATTTGTTCATTTTCAAACATGTAAGTCAAGTTAACTATTTAACTTTGCCCCACATTCCCCTACTTTTCTGTGAAGTTGTTGTTGTTGTCAGAGCTTTTGAGCTACTAATGGTGGTACAGTTTTTTTAAAGGGAAAAGAAAAGCATTTTTCTGTGAAGTAAATGCCGACAAACTTGTATAGGGGATTTTAAGCGTACCTGTGTAGTTTTTCAGATGCTCATGCTTTTTTCTGTATTTTTTAAAGAGAACAAAAAAAGTTTTGGGTGAAACTCTGATAATGAAAAATAGTTTAGAGCATTTCAAGGAGTTTACAAATACCTTTGTGAAGTAGATGTACAGAAAATAACAACGTTGTGAATGCACAAATGAGCAGGGATACTGCAGACACGTGTTTCGGCGTTACGAGGAATACCTTTATCAATGAAAAAAAGTTGTGAGCTTATGGATGCACAGACATCCGACAAAAACTAATTCATTTGTCGGATGTCTGTGCATCCATAAGCTCACAACTTTTTTGCATTGATAAAGGCTTCTTTTTGCATCATCTTTTGCACTGATGATGGGGCTTCATTCATAATAGCCTCGAAATAGCTATCTGCTAGAGTTTTCTAACTCTTTTTTAACCTTTTATTTGTACTTGTAGACACGTTGTCTTGCATTTTTAACTTCATCAATAGTACAAAGTTTTCGACTGCTTTTCTTACAAATTGATAAAGGCGTTCCTTGTAACCCCGAAACACGTGTCTGCAGTATCCCTGCTCATTTGTGCATTCGTAACGTTGTTATTTTCTGTACATTTCAAGGAATAGTTTTCAAGTCTCCGCCAACTTTCATATACCAGAGGGAATTCATATTATTTAAGCATGAAAGTCTGGCCTGAAGACCATATTGTACTGCCACCTTGAGTTCTTTAAAGTAATCACCGTTTATATATAAGCCCTGAGCGCATGTGCGTTTGTAGGTCTTTCTTTTAAATTAGGTCAAAGGATAAAATATGACTCAATGCAAATATTGTAGTAAATTTCTATTTTCAATGCAACTGTCATCCCCCGCTCCTGTTTTTATTGTTTAAGAAGAACTATTGTACTGTGATTTTGTCTTCAGAATACTTTGAAGTTTTTAAAAGCATATTTTTAAACTGTGTTGAGTCGTCAATTATTGTTCTTCTTCCACTGATTTCGATTACGTAATTAAAAATTCTGACTTCGCTAAAAAGTGCTTTGCAGGTAAAGAATAATGATCTCAAATTTCTATTGTCTTACGCTCAAAAAAGATTTTTTAAAGTTTACAGATTTCAGTAAATATTCAAAATCTTTGCAAAATCATTTATTTTTATTTGCTGAACTAAGATCATCTAATTGAAACATATTTGAATTTACTGCGAAAGCTATTTTAAGTCTTTGTATTTACAAAGACTATGTTCCTCAACTTATCACTTTATCCAGCTGCATACAGAAATACTGAAGTGACAGAAATACTGTAAGCAGTTCACTACATGATCATCCTATACTGCAAAAAATTAACTTGTTTTTACAGTAAAATACTGAAAGCAGAAGTTTCAGTTTAAAACAGTAAATGCCCAGTAATAAACTGTAAAATTAGCTATTTAACAGTTTATTACTGTATAACTTGCAATTTTACATAATTATTCCCATAAATTTAGCTGTATTATACTGTAAAAACAACAGTGTAAAACTGACATCAGATGTTCCAGTTTAAAACTGCAAAATGCACAGTAATATACTGCAAAATTGCTATAAAATTAGCTGTATTATACTGTAAAAACAACATTTATTTTTTGCCGAGTAAAGCTGGTAAACGTAAACGTAGAAAATTATAACAAAGGAAAGAAAAATCCTCCCCAAATGTTACATTTCTCATCGTGTAAAATTGATTGCAGATCTTCTTTTAAAGTACAGTATTAAATATTTATAACAGCATAAGCACTAATTCATGTACTAAACAAGAAGATAGACTCTGTGATGTTAGCTTAAGAAAATAAATATCTTCACGTCTGAAACATCCCAGTTAATGCATCATCTGGTATCCGGCCATTAATCCCTCGGGGGGATAATAACAGTTGCGTTCCAACGATCTCCACAACCCCTCTTCCTTTGGCTCAAGATGGTAATTTGATCGGCTTTTAATATTTTATAACTCTGAAGGAAAGAAATTTTTAATAATGTGACACAACTTCCCACTAGGAGAGCACATTACGTAAACATTTATTTTCGAAATAGTGCCTTAGAGGTACCATGACTTTTGCGAGCCTTTTTATTTGAATATAGCAAATATTTAAGATAAGATACAGTATTTTCTACTAAAAAGCTGCTTGGTGATTTACTGTAGCATATTACGAATGAAGAATGTTTGGAGACATTTTAAAGAAATCATAAGTGTCCAATTCGGTTGCTTTTTCTGTAACATGTTTATTTAAACTGGACGGTAAATAACCTCTTTGATACCTTAGGTCCTAAGGCATTTTTTAGCGATTAGATAAAGCAGTGAGAAGCAAAGTGACATACGTTTATTTTTTTCAAGAGTTTCAAGTAAAACGTTGGTAGGTTTTAATTGATTTTTTTTTTCAAATCAAATGCATCTACCAAGGTTACTAGAAAAGTATCGTTCCCAAAAATAGATAAGGGTTTCTGATACCGCTTGGGCAAGTAAGGACCCCTGTGTTAGGAAAACTTTTTAAAATGACGCTTATGACGTAGCAGAATACTAACGTTCAAGCTTTGGATGTGTTGCTTGATTCATATTTTGATTATTTTATTCCGTAAGAGAAAAAAAAAATCAATTAATCTAGATTTAAAACAAATAAAATAGGAGCTTCGTGACTCTATTCTAGAAGCTTCGCTTCTTAAGCCAGAGGATGTGGGTTCGATTCCCTTTAGTCTAGATTTAAAACAAATAAAATAGGAGCTTCGTGACTCTGTTCTAGAAGCTTCGCTTCTAAATCCAGAGGATGTGGGTTCGATTCCCATTAATCTAGATTTAAAACAAATAAAATGGGAGCTTCGTGACTCTGTTCTAGAAGCTTCGCTTCTTAAGCCAGAGGATGCGGGTTCGATTCCCATTAATCTAGATTTAAAACAAATAAAATAGGAGCTTCGTGACTCTGTTCTAGAAGCTTCGCTTCTTAAGCCAGAGGATGCGGGTTCGATTCCCACCGGTGTCCTGGGTCTTATTTATTCCTTTTTGTGTTGTAATTTTTTCTTGTGTTGTCGTTTATGTAAATAAAATAAAGTCCAACACCTGCGGCAATGACACCCAATATTTTCCTGGTGAATTACACGACCCCTTGTTAAAAGTCGCATTATCAATACTGAAAAGAACTCTCGAAAATCAAGCTAAATAAAAAAATACCCTTAACCCTCGTGGGTTCCTTGGGGTCATATGTGACCCCAATGCAATTTCTGTTTAATATATTTTGTTAATCAACCATTTGTTTTTAATGGCATTTTGTGGCTTTTATTCTTCTAGTTTTCTATTCAAAATAATGCTATTATTGTGTTTTATTTTTCCCGAATTGCATTTTTTGCACATAAGACCCTTGGGGTCACTTCCCCAGAAGGCCAAAAAAAGAGGACGTTGCAACTTTGTCCAAGAGAACTGGACAGAAAATGCATTGAAAAATGTCATAAGTGTTTGAAATTCACTTGCAAAAATCATGTTTTTTCAGGTCTGTAACAGATGTAAATAAATCTACAGTTATTGTAAGTTTTGCTCTAAAATTATAATTTTAATTCATAAACTAAATTTTACTTTAATTGTATCTTTTTATTTTTTTGTTTTTTTAACATTAAAAAGTGTGTGAACTTAAATAATGCATGTAACATTCAATAATTATAATGAATTAATTAAAGGAAGCATTGGGGTCGTTTATGACCCCAAGGGTCTTGAGTGTAACTGAAATGGGAGGGACCCACGAGGGTTAAGAACCTCGCATCTGTTTTTAGAAGAGTAACAACTACCGTTGTTTTGAAGCAACATAATTCTAATGGACCTTTTATTAGTCCCCTCACGGACATGTTCAAAGGCATAATTTATATGCAGTTTTTTGTTGATTTTTATGACACTACCAAAGCGAAAATTTGAGAAAACCTGCACCCTTTATTTATGCTCATTGAAGTCGTTTTGTATTCGTTTCATGTGACTGTGTTCTGTGGTGTTTATAGACGACTGACGATTTTTAATTAATAATGCGTAATTCGTTATGCTTTTTTTACAGTAGGGGTAAGTGGTGTACCTCGGACATATGTGTACCTCGGACCTAGGCTGATTACAGCTCTGCTTATTAAAATATTTGAATAGCAATATGTGTAGTAGTTGAAATATGTACCTCTAGAGGTCTCACTGCATACCTTTCTGTTTTGTTGAAGAGCTCATCTTATTGAAGTATTATTAAAAAAAGAAATCCACCATTCAAAAGTAAGTTTTTCCGGTTACTTCTAAGTATTTTTATTCTAAAACATATATTGTTTATTTTGAAATGAGGGTCATTCATTATACAGTCATGTTCTAGCTATAACACCGTCTGCTTGAAACAAAGTTAATCCTAACTGTAATACAATGGTCAGCTAAATTGTTTTTTATAACCAAGTGGTGTACCTCGAACCCAATACAAGTGGTGTACCTTTGACTGGTCCAAGGTACACACTTCTGCAGTGCATAACTATTACAACTCCTAAAATTTCATGTTCTTTAGTTTTTTTAATGACTTTTAAAATTCAAGTGAAATGTTTCCTTCCAAAACTAAAAATTTTAACTTAAGTTATAAAGTTAATATGCAGTTTTGCAACTGCATAATTATGATTTATGGTAAAGCTAATGAGGAATTCTTAACTTCATTTATATGTGCAATACACCGCCAACTCAGTTATTCCATCCAAGGACTGCAGTCCTTGGACGGTTTAAATTACGATGAATGAAAATATTTTTTGAAGATTTTGATTTCCCCCCATCAAATGTCAACAATTTCTCAGTGCAAAAGCAAGAAGAAAATAACACGCAAAATGATTTTACTGGTGTGTCAACATCTGAAGCTAGTACTTCTTTGCCAAGCATTGTCATTCTCCTAAAGAAATGTGGCCATATCCAAAGGCACTACTGAAAAAAATGACCCCATAGGAGAAGACCTAAAAGACCGTCTTGTGTTTTGACCGATACATCCCGTCTTGAAGAACTTCTTGAAATAGAAAAGGCTAAAAGTGGGTAATGAAAAAAGTAAAGCAAATTAAGACAGTAAACTCCCCTACCAAGCCAGCTAAAAGATAACTTTATTATTCTTCAGAGTCTGAACTTGAAAATATTGAAGATTTTTATGAGGAATCCAATATTTCAGAGGAAGATTTTAATGAGCTAGAAGATGTAGATAACATTAATATTTAGATTGGCGATTTTGTTCAGGTGAAATTTGCTGGCAAGAAAGCTATCAAATATTTTCTTGCAGAGATTATTTCTATTGCTAATGATGAATATGCAGTTAAATTTCTGAAAAAATATCCAAACTGTGAGAAGTTCACAAGAGAAGATCCTCCCATTTGAAGTTGAAAAAAAGGATATATTCAAGCTACTACACCCAATACTATCTCGTGGATCAGAAAGGTAGCTGGAGAAGTTAACGTTTGGAATAGACTTATCCAATTACAATCTTGGTTGGAAATAAGTGTAGCTTAAAAAATCTCTAGCATGGTTTTTAGGAGCTAGAGCATCTTGGTATTTTTTAAAAAGGGAAACGTGACAAGACAATAAGATCTAAATTTTTATTTATCTTTGAGAGAAATAAAAAATGTATTTCTGAATTTATGTGTGGTTTACTGATTGATAAATAGTGATTTTCTTACTGAAAATCATGTTTTCTTTACCTGTTAATCATTAGTCCGAGGTACACCATCCCGAAATCCAAGGTACACCACCGGTGGTGTACCTCGGTTCTATATGCATTATTATGTTTATTACAAAAAATGTAATTGAAATAAGTTAAATAAATTTTTAAGATAATTATATGTAGTGTAAAAAATTATAAAGTTTCAACTTTTGGTATTTGTATTTAGATTTGGCAAATAATTATGAAATTAAAAATTGAAAAGGGAAAATAGGTCCGAGGTACCCCACCTTCCCCTATACCAATACTTCTATAAGCGTATATATACATATCAACTAGGATTTTTTTGTTTCTAGTTTAAATAAATATGTACATATTTATTTTCTTTGCTTATTGTACTGTTTGTCAAACTGAGACTAGGACAACTAAAAATGCAACATTTATGTATTGTTTAGACAAGTAAATACAGAAACCGTAGAAAAAAGCTAGTTGCGATCAATACTATGTAAATCGCGTGCGTGAAAAACATAAGCGTTTCGTGACACAATAGGACACAATGCGTGCCGTAGTATATTTAACATATTGTTTGAAAAGGGGTACTATTTTTCTTTGAACGCAGTTTAACTAAAACTTTTAACACTATATTTGATGCACTACAGAATGCTAAGGGACGTTTGATGTTATTTGTTGAAATCTAAAGTTTAAACTTTCTTGTTATCCTTTAATAAATTGAATGAAACACAAATCATACATTGTTAGTATTGATATAGTGAATGATTCAAATACCTTTCTACATAATCGTTAAAAAATAATTACTAACACTCGCCCTACTTCTGAGCAGTCGCATTGTACTTTTTTGAGCGATTCTGTCCTTATAAATGTTTTGTTTATATTCCGTGGTTTTAAATACAGTAAACTCTCGAGCAGATTATCCGTGCGGCAGATGACCCACGATGGTCTCAGGAAAAAAAAAAACCTTAGTTAACTTTATTCTTTTTTATAGAACAAAAACATAATTAACTGATTTTTTTGAAAAAGCACGAATTTAAATATTGTTTTTTCTTAAAATTTTGTACCCAAGAGGGCAATGTACTTCATTCTATAAATTATTTTACTTATGTGTTATCGTAAGTACCACTTCTTGATAGATTTTATATGCTTGAGAATCTCAAATACAAATATTTTTTTATGCTGTACCTATCGTCACCGTTTCTACATATCACGTTTTAAGTGTAATGCAATTATTTTAAAGCAAAATACAGCAGTTTTATCTTCTTTATTTTATGCTTTTTTCGGATGATCTGCGATTTTCGTTATCTGCGATACCCGTGCCACCCAATTCCGCGGATAGTCTTGAGTGCGCTGCATTTTTTTTTTTTTTTGACAAAAGTTTGTTTTATGAACTTTCTGCACTTATTTAAAAAGTTTGAAGCAAATTCTTTTTTACTAGCTCCTCTGCAAATTCTTATTTACTAGCTCCTCTGCAAATTCTTATTTACTAGCTCCTCTGCAACTTCTGCGGTACGTTCTTTGATATTTGCATCAAAATATCGAACTTGTACTCTTTCCCGAGTAGCACACTTCGTTTTTTAAAGGTTGTAAAATGGTTATTAATGTTGTGACAACGGATTAAAAACGTTTATAAAACGTTTAAACGTTTTTTGTGCTACCTGGGTTGGCTCTCGGAAATAACACATAAACAGTCTTGTATTTCCTGATAATATTATTCATTCGCATGCCTGAGTTAGAAAAGCAATAAAAAATGTAAAAAATGAGGTTCTGAAACTGACTTTTTTTTGCAGTTGTTTGTCTAAGTTTTAGTGTCATTCAGTTTTAGGCTCGTTGATTTATGGCATGTTCGTTACACATTTGAACTTTTAAGGCATATGCATGGTAATAAACTTTAAATTTGCTAATTTCAGTTTATTACTGTGCATTTTACAGTTTTAAATTGGAACCTCTTTTTCCAATATTATACTGTAAAAACAAGTTAATTGTTTGCAGTGTAGTGCCAGAAGCTACTGAAAAGGCCATTCAACAAAGGAGCCGCTATCTTCCGCACGCTACGCTCATGTATTTCATTAAAAAGTAATGATTTTAAAAGGTAATAAAGGGAATTTTGTTGGTTAAGAAAAAATAAACTAGTGTGCGACTTCCTAGGTAAAAAGCTTTGTTCGTTACTTTGTAAAATTCCTCATTTTTAATGAAATATAATAACATTACGAGCGGCAAAAAATGGTGCCGTTTTCGCGCAATGTCCCTATACATAAACAAAAACAGAAATAACAATCAGTAACAGGTCCAGCTAGAGCAGGCCCGTCATTTAGGGGGGGGGGGTAATTGCCCCCCCCCTAACTTTGAGAAATCAATGTATTTACATACAAGTGGGCGTGGTTTTTGCTGATTTCCGATGAAAATTCATTGCGTTTTCATTCTTTGCCCCCTTCCCCCCCCCCCCGGAAAAACTTGAAATGACGTCCCTGAGCTAGATATGTTCTAGTCGATTTTATAAACTCCAATAAAGATCGAGAGTTATCTTAAAACTATTCACCCGTTTTCACTTAACAGATCCTACCGGGAAACTCCCCCAATTGTTGATTAAAGATTCTGCTTAAACCCAATGTTAATAAAATATTTTTGGAAAAAAAAATAGAACCGACTTTAGTTTGAAATTGCTCTAAAAAGTAAAAAATGATTTTTTTCTTTGAACACCATCGAAACTACTTTCAAACATAAGTTTTGAAGTCGGCGCAAAAACGATAGGTAAAATGATATTTAACCATACTTTGCCAACATTTTTTCAGAGAAACCATTGAAAATTAAAAGCAGAATATTTGTACCATTACACGAATGTGTGGTAATCAATGAAATGAATCCATTAAAATTTATATTTATAGTTGAATTGTAGTTGCGTATGAATCTATACATTGTTTTTGCGCCGACTTCAAAACTTACGTTTAAAAGTAGTTTTGATGGTGCTCAAAAAAAAAAATTATTTTTTACTTTTTAGAGCAATTTCCAACTGAAGTCGGTTCTATTTTTTTTTCCAAAAATATTTTATTTCATTCTTTTTAGTGTAAATGCACTTAAAATAATCAAAATATAGTTAAAAAACCATGCAGCTGTTCAAAAAAATCCTTACGGACCTGTACTCGATCTCATTCCATCAGGAACTTCAACCCGACGCGTTTAACCACTTGACCATCGGGTCGCTCCTTGCAGTAAGGATTTACGATAGCACATATTGTTTTAAATAACATGAAATTTTAGTTTTTCGATTTCCTGAATTTGACGTAAATGCAAGGTATAAAATACAGAATTTTATAAAGGTACAAAAATTAACATAATTGATTGTGCATATAAATCTTGAAAAAATAATATAAGTGCCGCAAATCAAAAACCATTTATTGCCACAATCGATTCAAAGCCCCCAAAATGGCGCAAACGTCCATAAGAAAATTCTACAACATCGAAGGACCTCATTGCCAATTTTGACAAAGATCCGACCAAAACTGTCATTTTGTACTACAAAAAAATACGGGGTAGATCCCCATGGGGGGATGTACCTGCATAAGGACATTGCAATCATTAAATCATTCAAAAAGAAAAAACATGCAGATGTTCAAAAAATTCCTTGCAGACCTGGACTCGATCTCATTCCATCAGGAACTTCAACCTGACGCGCATAACCACTTGACCATCGGGTCGCTCATTGAGTTACGGATCTACAATAGCACATATTGTTTTAAATGACCATGAAATGTTAGTTTTTCGATCATAACTTTTTTCTAGTGAATGAAATTCACTAGAATCTTCATATGAGTATTTAATTCTTCATATGAGTATATGGTACCTAAGTTACACCATCTCCTATCGGTTAAAAAAAAATCGTTTAAATCGGTTCAGTAGATCAGATGTTATGTGCGAACAAACAAAAAAAAAAGTATACGCTTTGAATTGAGAACCTCCTCCTTTTTTGAAGTCGGTTAATAAAAATGCTCGTGATCAACCAAGAGTTAATTTAGATTAGAGTTCAGGTGAAACTGGTGGTTATGAAAAAAGAGAGATGAAATATTAATCTCATGCGTTTTTTGTTTCTTTCTTAAGTCGAGCATTTAGATTTTGGAAACATAAATGAAATAGACAACGTTGACATTTTATTAAGGATTAGGCACCACGATGATTTTATCACCTCTTGTCTATCTTTAGAAACAAGGCTTTCGTTAACAATACTCTAGAAGCAACAGGGCCCAAAGAATATTTAATCGAATTACAAGAGGCGTGGTTGCTTAAATGGAATCAGAACTACCCCATAATGAATACATGCATAAGTAGAATTGCATGCAAACGTCCCCATTAGTGGTACTGGTCAATCAATAAATGGACTTCTGTCCTTAAAACCAAAAAATCATTTTTTAAAGGGATTACATTTCATTTAAGGTGCTGCGTTCCAAAAAAAAATGAACGTCTGGTACATTGCAAACAAAAAAGGTTAGAAAAATTATTGATAATCCAGCAAAAGAAAAAAAATATTCATATACTGCTGAAAAGCTTTTAAAAATCTGCAGAAAGTTTAAGCACATTTGTAACATGCTTCAAAAATCCTGCAGAGTATTAAGAGAAAACTAAAAGAAAAAAATATGGATTTTCTGCAGATTAAATTGAAGACAAAATGCAGATTTTTTCGGTCTTCTAAAAGACTTCTAAGGAAAAGTCTTCTATAAGTTTTGGAATCTTTAAAAAAACTTCAAGAAAAAATTTTTTGTTTTCATATTTTTTACATATTATTTTTATCTGGAAAGTGAATCTTCACAAGGTAAGGGGTATAATAATTCTCAACTCTTTCAGAGCCTCCTGCTTCAGCAGACATGTGTTATTTATATACAGATTTCATAAAATAATTTTACACAAATGAGCTACATGAAAATTTTATAAATGTAAGCATTTATCCGTGTGTATAAATATTATTGAGTAAACAAGACACGTTATTGGTTTCATTTTGCCGTATAATTGTACTCACATTATGATTGGAACGTTGGGTACATTTCAGGATTCATCGCTATTCTTTGAAAAATGTATTCAAAGAAATAAAATCTCTGAAAAAAAATCATTGTCTGATCGGGAGATCGAGATGAAAAAAGAAAAAAAAAATTTATTTTAAATGCAGAAAATAACGGTGTTCTTTACTTTTTTAACTTTTGTGTTCGTGCACTCTAATTTTAAATTAATGCTAAATTAATGATATTATAGCCGGCTTTAAAGAAATCCTTTTGTAATTTAAAACTGAAAAACAAGCAAAAAGGAGAAAACAAATTAATAAAAAAATACCCCCCCCCCCCAAAAGGAAAGAAACAAAATAATCTAAAAAATATATAAATAATGTTTCCAAATCGTTCGTAAAAAAAGGAATTCAAGTTTAATTACAATTTTAGAACCAAAGTAAGTACTATCAAACTTGAAAAAGCATTTGAAAAACAGCACGATTTGTTTTCTTTTTTTTTTCCTGCTCACGAATGTTTATTACCATTACAAAACGATTATTACGATTAAAATTTCTAAGCATTTAAAAACTGTTAACGAGAAATTCATTTCAATAACAATCTTAATTACAACGTTTAACTCATGTTAAACATTTAAAAAAATAATAAAATAATAAATAAATAAATAACTAAAAAACCGCATATTAATAAATTATTGTTCTTATTAAAAAAATGCTTTTAAAATCGGCAATGAGACAGGTGTTAAGAAATATCATTCTTAATTACAACGTGCGTCATATTAATCTCATAGAAACCTAAGGATAGTATTTCTGCCGTGGGCAGGTAAAGGGCAGTAACTACAAAATTTTCGATTTTCATTTTTTTGCATTTTTGAAATCTATGTTACATTAGTTTTATGGTACAAGCATCTTTTTTTGGTTTCCGATGGAAAAAAAACTGTTTTTTAACCAATGGTAATTAGCAGTAACTGCATTTTTCGTTACTTTGGGCAGGTAAACGGCAGTATCTGCATGTCTGCAGGATGAACATAATATGAATCGCTCTGCAAAACTTGCATCAAGCCGCAAAAACCGTTTTCCTTTGTACCTAAACTGAGCGAAAGTAGGGGTGCCCTAATGGGAGGTCACAGGAGGTCATTGGTTGCATTTGAATGTTCCCAAGGGGGTGTTTTATTCCTTTATGGGGTGAATCAGTGTTAATATCAATGCAGATTTAAGTGATATAAATTGGCGTTACCATTTGACGATATATCGCCAAGCTTTTGGTCGCCGCCAAGTGCTTGTCGCCAACTTGGTGGCATATCGCCAAATTGGCGACAAATTTGGTGAAAAAAATTATTTTATGAGTTTGGGTTCAATTTAGCGCTATTGGCGGTATTTTGCGAAAAATTCATTGAATGATACTAAAATCGGCGATATTTAGAAAATGAATCATCGTAAATCATTTTTTGCATTGTTTTGTGGCACATTAGGGACGTAAATGTTTAAATTGTTATCTTGCTCATTCCAAGCACTATTTTAACACTTAAGGCATCTACTAAGAAATTTACACGTAAAAGGAAGTAGTGTGGGGTCCATACCAGATTTTTTTCTTTCAAATAAAGTTTCTCTCCACTAGCAGACAATATTTTTCACGATTTCAAAGATACACAGCCAAACTTGGCACACGACAAACAAAAACGCAGCAATGAAATGATTTTATTTACATTGTTTTGTTTTCTTTTAATTACAGTTGCTTTTTATACTAACAGAAGATAATTTTTGCAGTTTAATCCCTAGCTGTTGCATTTTTAATAGTACTATGGAAAAATCGTCAACACAACAAACATTTCAAGCGCTCTTTTTCTCAAAGTGATTTCTTGTTTTGATGCAAAGTACAAAGCATTAACTGATTTGTAGTTATTTTAAAACATCTGGTGTGAACGCCACACTACTTCATTTTACGTTTAAATTCCACAATAAATGCCTCAAGTGTTAAAATAATGCATTAGAGTGAGCAAGATAACAATTCAAACATTACACCCCCAGTTTGTCACGAATCAATGCAAAATAATGTTTTACAATGATTTATTTTCTAAATATCGCCGATTTTAACATGATTCAGTGAATTTTTCGCAAAATATACCCAATAGTGCCAAATTGAATCCAAATTTAAAAAAAAGTCATTTTTTCACCAAATTTGTCGCCAACTTGGCGGCAAACACTTGGCGATCAAAAGTTTGGCGATATATTGCCAAGTGGTTGCAACAAATCATATCACTCAATCTGCATTGAAATTAACATTGATTTACCCCACAAAGGGTTAAAAGACCCCCTTGGGAACATTCGAATGCAACCACAAGGGAAGGTGCACAACCACCCTCAGAGACCACCCTCAGAACCTACATACCAAACTAGAAGCTTCTACGGCATATAGTTTTTCAGTTATGCGACATACATACATACATGCATACAATACGCACATACATGCAAACATACATACATACGCATATACATATGTACATACAGACGTCACGAGAAACTCGTCGTAATTGTCTGGGGCATGGTCGTAAAGGATATTTCGGCTGTTTATATATTAGTAGGTACATATACACGTGCTGATAGGTCGAAAAAACTACTCAACATTTATTCGGGGTGAGCAAAATCGAAATTTAGACCGAATTTTGAGTGAAATTTTCTTTGTAATCACAATAAGTAAAAATGGCTAAAGAATCATCAAGTTTTGCTTCATATTTTGCATAATACAATACAGTTTCATTATATCTTTTAATTATATTTCGCGTTTGTTTATATTAAATCTATATCAAGTGGATACACAGTATATATGTATATTTTTAAATGAAACACATCATTCACAATGCAATAATATATTTCGTAATAACATATCTACTCCACATGTTGTCGAACATGTAAATACTGGACATTTAGTAGCATACTGTGCAGTTACTGCCGACTGCCAGTCAATTCCGCATGACAATTAGAGTGAAAAGATCTGCTTTACCGCTTTCTGTGCTTGCGAAATCAAAATTCAATCAATTTCCCCAAAAATATATCGGTATAAACAAATAGTATCGCCTATGTTCGAAGTTCAATGTTTTATTGATCTTTGTGGGAAATCAAAAACGCGTTTCTTCAAATATCTCGAAAACTCATTTTTGCAGATACTGCCGTTTACCTGCCCACGGCAGATTTATTCTTCTTACGTAAAAAATAGTTTCTCCTTAGCTTTTCAAAATTGCTAATGAAATGGATTCCGTTTTTGTAACGTTGTTTATTTTCTGTACAAATGTATTCTTGTTTTGAAATAATAGTTTATTTTTGTTTTTAACAATGTTGTGAAGAAGTTTTGTTAAATATTATGTTTACTCACAACTTACTTTATTAAAAAGCTCAAAACAAGAAAAATAACTAAAATCAGTGTTTTTCTCTTTCAAAGGTATTCTTATTCTAAACGAAATTTTTATGCCATAAAAGAGGCTATTCTGATCTCCAGATAACGCATTAGATACAGTATTACGAGGATATACACCTGAAGAGTAATTTAATTCACGTATAAAATATTTCTTTTGTACATTTGTACTTTGGATTACCTAACATGAGTAAATGATCTAATTAGCAATGAATATCATATTAATTTTCTGAATACCTAATTATGCGATATACAAAGAAAACTTCCCTCCTTCTTAATTCAGTTTTTTACTTATTTATATGCAAGTAAAAAGAGTAATCCCATTATATTTCCTTCAACTTTCTTACATTTTACTAATCGGAAGCTGAGGAAGAAAGAAGAATGGGGAATAGAAGGAAAGACTGAAAAGAAGACCATCATTCTTTTTTCTGAAAAAGTAGTTATATAGATGCTACATCCTATCTACTTAATTTCATTGTCTGAAAAAGTTTCATGATGGGGTATTGAGAAAGATATAGGAACATGAATTCAGTTTTTTTAATTTAAGGAGATTGCGAATTCCTTGGGAAAACTGCGGTTGCATTAAAAAATAAAGCGCCTTTTTTAATGTATTTTCTTACTGGAATTAGTCCTCATTAGATAAAATTTTATGCACATAACAGCATTAAAAAATTAGATTGGATTTTTGTAAATCCTACACTATTTTACTTATTTTTTTTTTCAGGATTTTCTTTTTTTTTTTTTTGTTTATTCAATTTCCAGGAGTGATAGTATGTATTTCTTGAAAACGTATCTTCTCATTTAAGTATGCTTTCAAGATTTTAAGTTCAGTTGCTAGGCACAAATGCTTAATGGAAGCTATACGTTTTTTTTTTCCTTTGAAGAGACCAAACCTTTTCGGAAAAATGGCTTATTTTATAATTTTATAGTTTGCTTTTCGTTATCTTAAATATTAGAGAAAATAAACTGATTCGCCCTAAAAATAAATGATGAAAATAAATATGTATATAATAAATAAAAAAAATATTTTTTTACCACCATTTTTTCATAAAATAAATTTTTATTAAAATAATATTGTTCCCGTTCTTCTTTTGACGTGGTTCCAAGCTAAAAGTACACATTTTGTTGTACTTTATGAAGCATGTGCTCTTTTGCTAATGACGATCTTTTTTCAGTTTTTTTCTAAAATAAAGTAGATGATGTTTAATATTATACATATATTAATTTAATGAGGTTCGATAGTTCCAGTTTCAGCATCCAGCAATTTCTGGATGCTGAAGCTTTGCAAGACTATTAGACAAATATGATTTTTAATCATTTGCTCCTGATTCTACTTTAGTTCCGATTAGGGATGAGCTGATAAGTAAATCGGCCAATAATAGGCAAGGGATATAAAATATCATGGTTATTATTTTTCATACTATTTATACTTTCTTCATCGCTTTTTTTTTTTTTTGCAATTTCGATACTAGATGTAGTTTCTAATTTATTTCAGACAGACGAGTGATTTTTCTTTCTTAATTTCCACAAAATCTCAAAATTTCATCATATTTGACTGAGCCAATTTTCATAAAATTGTTGATAAAGCTGCGTTATGTCAACTAAACATGAAAATAAAATTAAAAAAAAATTGTGAAGAATCTGCGGTGGACTACATGTTTATAGTATTGTTTTCATAAAGTTACATTTATTTACTTACAATTTTATTTATTTTACATTTATTTGCACATTTATTTCACAGTTTCTCGATAAAGGTATACTTGAAAAAATATATTTAATATATATATTTTTCCACCGATTAATCGGCGAAGTTTTGCCGATTACAAATAATCGGTGAGGTAACCGATTATAGCCGATTAATTATTCTATAAAATACCAATGCCGATCATAAAATGCTTTGGGAGCCTTCGTGATAGCTTTTGAGGGTGCTAGGATATTACCATAAACCTATATAATATTATGTGTAAGGATTCTGAACTAATTTAAAAATGAAACCGGATTTAATTAAAAACATTTTTGAAAAATCCAGAAAAATTCTAGGTTACTTTCAAGACAATTACTGAATTTTTCACGAAAACTTCATTTTTTTGGCTAGATATGCTACTTGGCGAAAGGTTAGCACACCAACTGCCCATATTTTTCGGTACCGTGCCTGACTTTTTTTGTGGTTTGCATCTTGTTTGATATAATGAGCGAACTTCATTCGTTATTCTCTTTGTATTAAAGAGGTTTCACTTTACAAATACTGAAGAAAAAACTCGATTATAGAAAAAAAAACATTCGAAGTCTAAGGAATAAAATAATTGTTTAAGAAAAAAACTCTTAATTTTACGTTTGAATTAAACGTGCATAAAAACTAATTGAAAATTGAAATGGACATATTTTTGTGTATAAAACATATTTAACAATTGTTCTTTTTGTAAGTTAAATTCTTCTTCCGCGTGCAGAACTCTTTTTAAACAGGTTTTTCTTGCCACAATTTTAATTAAAAATGAAAAGATTTGTATTAACGTTGGCAACAAGTTAAATTAAATGCTGGTTTTCATAATACTAAATTGTTTGCTGAGTGACGATTTTTAAAAGCAAGAAAGCAAGCGGTGTGAAATATTTTGTTAAAGGATTTAAACACGAATTTTGCTTTCCAAGAGGTAAATCGTAATTATTAGGATTTATAAACTTCGAAATGGTTTTTAAACGGTTCTTAATAAACAGTGTTAAAATATGTATTAATGTTGTCTGTGTTTCCATTTTTTATCAATCAAAAGTAAATGCACCCATTTAGGAGAAACAGTTTTAATTACTATTATTTTGGAACGTAGGGTGAAAATTGGCCCAAGTAATGTTTTGGAAATATAAAATGTCTTTAATATATTATTAGCTAGTTTTAAGTTAATAGTTTTATTAAGTTGAGAAAACTCTAAGAAACTGTATGTTTGTATATTAATCAAAAAAAGAAACATGCAAAATTTAGCAATGTAACAATATTCATTTCCACTGATAACGTTTCAAGGTAGCAAAAAAGGAAGAGTTCAACTACAACTCAGTAACATATTTCCAAAGACTTTATTTTAAATGAATTACTTGGTGTTGTATGAAATTAAGAGTGAAACATCCGTAAAAATAGAGTCCACCAAAAAATTAAAAAACAAATCATTTTGAAGTTATGGCACCAAGTTGTTAATTTGTAAATAATTATTTTATTTTCTGCCGATGCAGACAATTTTTATTTTTGCATGTTGTCTCTTTTTCAAGCTGTCCAAGTTTATTCTCACGTTTCATTTTTGTTTCAAGCAGGTAAAATTTCGAATTTTATATTGATTAAATTTTGTTTTTCACAAAACAAAGTTTGAGTCTATAAAAAATAATTGCTTGAAACTGGAATTTTTGTATTTGTAAAATATTATCCCCCGCCTATTTTACCTTTTTCAAATATAATACAAGTATACATTACACGCTGTACTTTAGAATAAAATGAATTTAACGGTATGTATCATTATTTGTGTCTTGTTGATTAAAGAAGCTACTCAAGACCCCTGAGGAACAGTTAAATTAAGTGAGGTTAAAATCAAGAAGACTATACCAAAAAATGTTTTTGTAGAAAATGTGAAATGACAAAAATTTACGATGTAGTATAAACACTAAACAGCATCGGTTACCGAAAGAATAAGCTGTGGACCTATTTTTAACATCTGCTTCCAGTCTGGTAATTGTTTAGCAATCACATCTCGTGTGGGGAACAAGGGATCAAACTGAGAAAGGGAGCAAAATGTGTGAAAATAATGTCTTATGTGATTTACAGAAGGAAACTAAAACACTAGGACAACGATTCAAAATGTAGTTGATAAAACATTGAGAGGCCTACTGATGTCAAAAACAAAGTAGTAAAATCAGCAAGGTATTTTTAACGGAGTTGAATTTTCTTCTGTACTTTAGTATATAACAGTAAAAAGGCGGAAAATTATCATTTATAATTAAAATAAATTTTACTGTATATTTTCACATTAATGACTTCCAAAATGTTTACATTATTTCGAATCTCCTTAAGCTATAATTAATGAATTTTCGTTATCCTACTATTACTTAATTACTATTGTTGTGTATTTGCGTCGTAAAAAAAACTTTCGGCACTAACTCGCTTCAAGTTTAGTAAACTAAAGGTCCGATGCTTTGGACCAGCGGTTTCCACACTTTTAGGCTACAAAGTTCTTAGTGCTTCGCATTTACTTCAAAAAACCCCAGTATTATTAATGACTAAACTAGCAAATGTTAACAGTCTGGAAGTTAAATTTCATTCATTAGCTTTCATAGTTATTTTCTTTCATCCAGAAGAAACGTTGGGAGCAACTTTGAACTGGGGTTCCGCGGAGCACACTTTAGGAACCTCTGCTTTAGATTGCAGAAACAAAACTAAATTTGAATCTGTAGTACAAGTGTTGAGCTACTATTTGCCAGTAGACATTTATCTTTGTGGAGATGCTTACGTTTTGAAATATATAACTAAATTAATTATCATTCATTTCCACACCTTTTTACAATGAGCAGCATGTACATTTTCTAATAAATAAGGAACAAATCAAAACAAAGTATTTGTATATAAAAATAGTTCCTTTCTAAGCGGCATTTTATCTTTTGGGACAAGTGCTATCAGTTTGATGATGAAAGAGAGCTGAGATGAATCGGGACAACTATTGAAAATTATGCGCTATCCCGGAAATTTAGGTTGTAAGACTTTTTCAGTTTACGCGTGTAGGATATTTAACAACAAATTTTTCAAAGATGTCTCACTGAAACTCGCTCAATTGGGCAATTTTTTTCAGAATTTCGGTAGATTTTAGGACTTCATATTTCAATAACGGGTCACGAGGGCAAATAATTTTAGCGTCCAAAAACATGTTTAACAATGCTTTTTTGATTGCTACCTTTTATTTAACGTTTTTTTGTTGTGACACTCTCGTATGCTTTCCTGGTTTGTACAGTACGAATTTATTTCACCCTAACACTTTCTAAAATATACAGCCAGAGAGACGATTTGTGTTAATTTCGCTTAATAAGATAATTTTCTGATGGTACATTTTTTGAATGTATTTTTAACAAAATATTAAAATTTCGGATTTTCCTATAAATTTCCGATTTTGTGTCCAAGTAAAAACATAAGAAATAAAAGTAAAAAAAAAGGAAAATTTTCTTTATCCATAACACTAGTCATCCAGAGACCTGCAGTTTCATTTCAGTCTTAGAAAATATCGTTCGGGAAAAAGAAAATAAATATTCCTACCTGAACAAAGCCACCCAATTTACTCTCCGAGGAAATTCATAGCTGCAAACCGCAATCTGACAGGAATGTAAGCTTAAATAAGGGCTCTAAGTGAAACTACTTATTATTTTTCTTTTAACCGGGCCATTCGTCCCATGCATACAAAAATCAGTAAAATTATGTATTCAGGTCACACAGTAATAATAGGCCGTAGTTATTTTCTTTACTTCTTCGAATATTTCAGAGTGTAGTTCGAGTTACTAGTTAAGCGATTGCTTTGTCTTTCAATAAAGTACAACATGCAAAACGAATTTTGTTATTTTACTGGGTAGAAAAAAAATCGTTATTGTATATATATATATATATATATATATATATATATATATATATATATATATATATATATATATATATATATACAGGGTGACAAGAAATAACTTGGACGAAGTTTCAAACTAAATATCTGTAAATACCACTGAATTTTAATGATATTGTGATAAGAAATCGATCCTAGAAAGCTACTAAATAGGTGAAAGTAAGTTAGTTCGGAAAACCATTATGGTTCGCAAACGATCTGCCATACTTGAAATACATGAGCAAGAAACGAAAAAATGTGAAATTGTTCAACGGTTGAAAGTGACTAAGCACACGGTTTCCTATACCATTAAAAGGTTAAAAGAACTTGAACATGATGATGACAGGTCAGGAAGAAGAAGAAAACTCACAGTTAACACATCTCGCGACCGGAAGGTGGTAAAAACGCGAGTTTAACGACATCCTAGGATTTCAATGATAAAGGTTGCTAGAGGGGTGAAAATCAATACAGAAACCACTTGTTTGATGGTAATAGTTGAGCTTGGTCTTCTTCCTTACAAAATGAAAGAGGCTCAAAAGTTAGCAGCAAAGAACAAAAGCACAAGACTTCAAAAGAGGAAAGAACTGTTAAAGCGGGCCACAGATGATCATTGGAAAACAATGGTCTTCACAGATGAAAAACTGTTCTCAATTGAGCAAGATCAAAATGGCCATAATGATAGAGTTTGGTCAGCAGAAGTACCTGGAATTTCTGAAATTGTTTTCGGCATACAGATTCAGGTTTAATACTTTAACGACTCTTATCTGCAATGATTTAGGGTGGGATGTATGCTAGTATGGAAACAGCACTTGTTGTTATTGATCAAGGGATAAAAAATAATCGGCAAACCTACCGCAAGCCCATTTTGGAAGACGCTGTCTTACCTTGGTTGCAGAAGTTCTTTGAAAACCAAAGATTATTCTTCCAACAGAATTTTTCACCTGCATACAGAGCTAAAGACACTCAAGATTGATGCAAGACACATTTTACGAACTTCACTGGAGCTCAGGAATGCCCCCGTATGCCCCAGATTTGAACCCAATGGATTATTCTGTTTGGTTTATCTTGAAGACAAGGGTGTGTACTAAATAACATAAAAATTTGGCATCGCTACAAACATCCTTATGGAAGGAAAGGGATAAAATATCAATGAGTGAGTTGCAGCCCGTAGCCGAAAATTTTGTGACATGCCTAAAGCTCTGTATTAAATATATTAGACAAAATAATGTATTCATACATATTTTAAAGTTTGGTCACAATATTTTCATTAGCAACAAAGTTATAATGTACGCCGTGTGCCCAAGTTATATATATACACTGTAAAAACTACGGGTGACGCAGGGGTGCCAATAAGAAAGTTTGGGTGAAAGCAAGGTGCCACGGGGTGCCACAGCGAATTTGAAAAGCTCTTACCGCACTAAAAAGCCTCCCATCGGCACCCTTTGGGGTGAATGAAGCTTGCGCATGCTCAGTGAGACATCTCGCCGTACCAAAAGGCACCTTTGACAGAATGCGCCTGCGCGAGGTCTCATCATCATCATCAACCATTTGAATGGCAGACATCTTGTTTACGTCGACACGACAGAATTTTCGGTACAGTGTTTTCACAGTCTGGGATTTCACCTTGAGTTTATTACAAAAATGGATTAATTCTTCATATTAGTCTTCGAATTCTCACGTAAGTACATGCATTTGATAATAGTTCTAAGAATTTCCAACATATTTGTACAAGCATTTCAAAGTGTACGAACGGAAATTTATCTCTGTGCAGCGAATCTCTTTTGCCTTGCAGATACAAACAAGCAGCAGAACGCGAAGGGAAGGAAAAAAAAACTCTGAATGACTCTTTCTTTCTTTCTTATTTGTTTTTATCATACGTATATGTATATGCTATTTTAATGCCATGCATTTCGTGCTGTCGCTAATATCTTTCGTTGGCGTTATTGATAACAAATGCTGAGTTCGTTATTGCCAGAGCTTACTTTTTTTGTTCCATCAGTTGAATCGATCCTTAAAATATATTTCGATTTTTAATCTGTCGAGAAACTTGACGTTTAACAAACACTGCTTTTCAAATACCCCATATCTTTTATTCCATAAAGATATTTAAATGTCGAACTATACATACCTATTAATATGTTATCCTTGATTAAAAGTTTATAAGTTAATGAAGCGATTCAATTTTTTATTGATAGAATGATACAACTGAATATTTTTGATTGTTTTTGAAAGGGATCCATAAAATACCTTCCCTCTTCATTTTCGGTACAGATAATGCTGCAGTAAATGTCAATAGCATTTTAAAACTACTGAGTTTAATTCAAGTCACGAATTCTTTTAAAATATGTTGGAAAGTCTGAACTGTGAGAAAATGCCTTAAATTACAAGTTTCGATCATTTTCAAATCGGAATTCAAGGTGAAAATGTACCAAGACTTTGTGAATAAAAGCAATAAATAAAAGTAAACACAATTGAAAAACAAAAACGCACACAGCACAGGGGGGATCTGCAATAGTGAACAGTGAGGGTGCCATTATGCTCTCCTATACGGTTCCATCTTTCACCAGCGCTGCTCGTTGAATTGAGGGTGCCAGTTTTTCACCCAAGCCAAGGGTGAAATCTCGGCACCCTACTGGGTGCCGCTCCTGTTACAAGCGTTTCACCCCGGAAAGGTGCCAATTGCAACCATTAGTTTTAACAGTGTATATATATATATATATATATATATATATATATATATATATATATATATATATATATATATATATATATATATATATATATATATATACACATACACACACACAAGTTTATGTTGTGTGTGTCATCCTTGTTGCTCCTGAATGCCAGGGAACTGATCATCGAAACAGATATCAATGTATTCGTAATTTTTCAGTCTTTATGATTAGGCATGCTATAAGATGACTTAAATTTGTGGATATATCAATTAAAAACGCATTTTTAACATATATTCTTCTTCGGAATCAACCTTGAAGAATTGAAAAGGAAAAAAAAAAAAAAAACTTGTAACGTCTTTTTAAATTTTGATTTTTGTTTGGAATCAACCCAGACGTATTTAAAACATTAACTCGCACGACGTCACTCTTCGGAATTTAACTGTGCGTTTTTTGATAAAATATAGACAGAAAAAAAAATCGATCTTATTCGAAAAGGTGAGTTGCGGGAAATAATGAAATGTTTTTAGAGGTACAACGAGATACAAATTAGTGTATCGTAGCAGGTGGGAGACGTCGCAAAGCTTTCGAAGTACACTGCTGGGGATGGAAGGATTTTCGAGGTGTACTGTGCTTTTCCTTTATAAAATGTTTCAGTTTGTGAAAACGAATTATTTTGCTTTTCAACTTTGAAAGAACTAAAACTTTTGAAAGGCTTCTGCTGATTTATGTAAGCAACGGAATTCTGGTTTTTTGTTTTTAGTTGTATTATTTTGTTACTTTTGATGCAATATATTTGAATTATGCCTAAGATAGTTTGATTTCGTTTAAATGTTTCACAAATCTTTTACTCAACTCGTTTTTGTTTCGATTTTGTTTTCGATTTGTTTTGAACTGGAGCTATAAATGCTGCGATGGACTATAACAGTGCATTAAGTGATAATTTATTGCCTAATCAAATTTTCAGTAAGACGAACTGTTTATTGTTTTTTTTACGCTGTGTTTGTATTTGTCAGAAAAATCTTTTTTCTAAGTCTCACGAGGTCCGCAATTTTTCCCATGCGTTTTAAGTCACCACGCTGGGTATCTATTGTGCTTAAGATAAATAAACCCATACATCTTTTATCAGTTTTAATGCAATATAGTGTTGAAAGACTCTTTGCCAACAACTTGTAATTTTCTCAGTCCTGAATATTTTATCAAACTGCAACCTTCACTTTTTTTTTTTACCGTTGCGCAGTGAAAGCATTTTCAGCGATTTATGTGAAGCAGCAATCTTTCCAAACGAGTTATTGATTAAATTTATTTGACAAAAAAATTCGTTGTTTAAGTCTTTTTAATAGATTTTTACTATAGTATAATTCATTGCATTTGTTCTCTACTGTATTAAAATATACATGAATACAAAAATTAAAATAGAACATTAACCTGTACCTGAATTTAGCCAGTAATATTATAACATATCTGCAAAAAACTGAATAGTTTCACGTTTTTGTATGTTGTCGCGTATAGTTTTCGTCATTGTTATCTGCCCACATTTTTCTGATTTATTCTAGCCACAATAAAAAAGTAAAGAAAAATTTTAAAATTTGCTGAAAATACATACACACACGAAAAGCGTAAAAAAAGGGGGGGGGGGGTGATTTGATAAAAAATGACTTGAGTGACAATTTCTGATATTTTTAGGTTGTCGCGTGAAAAAAAAAAAAAACCTTAAATGTATTAACAATTTCAAGAAGCTACTTTTCAAACGGAAGTGAAAATAGAAAAAAAAAAATATTTTCTCCCGTGATTTGCCAAAAGTGTGTAAACTAAGAAATCAGAGCTTTGCATAAAGGAGAATGTGTATGAGTTAAAACTCAGTTAAGAAACCAAATGTCGAAAATCGCTTCATTGCTTGAACTGTTGATTATACCGTTGAATATGAACGTTTAAGACTTTTAAAGTTCACCTCTCAAAATATTCCCCCCCCCCATTCATAGCAAAGGGGATCTATCTGCTTTACGCTCACCAAGTTACTAATGTTAATTGAAAACAAATTTGCGTAAGTGACGTACGCCTTTTGCAATCCCTAATATTTGATTAGGTATTTAATATTCAACACCTTTACTGCATATTGTTATTACGTATGAATATGCTAAGTACGCACGTTCTACTGATTATGAATAATTCATTTACTTGCAAGAATATAAAGCAGAAAACAATTAGGTTATCTTGACTCACGAAATAAAATATACGCCAAATTCATAATTTATTTATGAATCACATTATATACAAAGTTTGATGGGTGCAAGGGCTTAATTTCCTTCTTATTGTATATAGCTACTTATTTTTAGATAAACTAAACAAGAAAGGAGAGACCACAAAATTTGCAGAAAATGAGTCAAAAGTAGCTTTAAAATACATTTAAACTATTGTTTTTATTTAATGTTTTATATGCTTCTGTGACTGTGTTAAGATAATTCTCGAAGTTTTACTAATAAGTCAATTCATTGTTTACGATGTAAAACATATCGCTATTTGCTATAAAAAATTTAACAGCAAGGAACTTGGATCAAAGTAATGATGAATCATATTGTTTTCCTATCACCATTACTAAAAACATATTTTCACAAAGTAAGAAAAATACACATCAATTCCCATGATTTACTTGTAACAGCATCTTCTCATAAAGTAAGAATAACAAGCATCAATTCTTATTATTTACTTGTTACAACATCTTGTCATAAAGTAATGAGGAATCGCTCTACTTCCCTACATGTCCTTGTTCACTGAGTCCATCTACGCAACCTGCGCCATTGTTCACTTTCTTCTTGCCTTCTACCTCTTCTCCGGTTCAGGCCATAACTGCCTCGTTTCGTTCTTCGGGCACAAATATGAGGGTTACTCAATATTAGTGTCACAACAGCCCATGGATGTCAAGGTCTGCTGTATCCATCTCAATTTTCGTGACCGAAGGCTCTGAGGTGCAAAGCGGATAGTCCGGTTGGGTTGTCAACCAAACATGGTACATCTAGGATTTAGTTCCCAAGCACGCTTGGTACTTATTTTACCAACACACTGATGGAATGAAAGGCTGAGTCAACTGTGCCCAACCTGAGAATTGAACATTGCAGCAAGGTCTGCATTAGGGATGCACCGATTAATCGGCAGTACAGATTAATCGGCCATAATCGGCCGCTTTGCCGATTATTCATAATCGGCAAAATTGGGCCTATTAATCGGTTGAAAAAATATTTTTAAATATAATTCTTTAAAGTGTACCTTCACTAAGAAACTATGATGAACGATTTTATTGGCAGTAATAATAAACCTCACAGTTGATATAAAGTTTTTAATAAATTAATTCTCCTACTTTTGAGTAACACATATAGACAATAATGCAACATTTTTCATGTGGCAATAGTTTTCTCCTTAGCACAGTGCTTTAGATAACCTCTAACTTTCACAAATAATAAAAGTCTTGAATTAAATTGCTACTGATTATTAAAATTATTAAATTAAAAGTACCTGCTCCCACGGACCCCCCACCCCCCATTTTTTGGAGTTTTTATGCCCAATTAATATAATTAACAATGTTTTAATGTAATATTATTGACAATAACATGAAAATTGGTTCTAAGAAATTGGATGAAATATTGAAATTATTTTGTGAAAATAAGGAAAATGGAAAAAAAATCTTCTCTTAGAAAAAAATTACTCACTATTTCTAAACTCGGAATCGTATAAGAGAGCAAAAACAGTGATTGTAAAATAGTGGTGTTTAAAACAATCATTCTTATCATTAATCGGCTCAGACAATTAATCGACCGATTATCAACAACCGATTAATCGGTAATCGGTAATCGGCCAATTTGCTTATCGGTGCATCCCTAGTCTGCATTTTAGTAAAGTCTGTCGCGTGGACGCGCGAAGCGAACCACTTAGCTACTAGGCTTTAAACATGAATATTACTTTTGCAATAATTCTAATTAGCGATTTCTTTATCTAAGTTTCCCTACCATCAAAGTTGAAAATTTTTTCTCAGTAACACACAGTACTTTCCTACTCTTTTCATCTCTGTGAAGATTTCAACGCTGTTTTACGCATTCGGTTTCTTCTAGTTTTCTGTCGTTATTACAACACATCAGTGATGATCTAGACATTTGCTTTGGAAGTAGTCATATTGACTGAAAGTATAATACATAGCTTGATCACGGATTCCTTAAGCCCTACTTTGATTTTAGAAGAAAGATATGACCAAATATCTGAAATTAGAGCCAGACTACGGAAGAGCGTTAAAACGCTTGCTTGATGTACGTGAAGTCGCAAAGGATGAAAATTTGACCTCTTTGAACAGTGGTCAGTAATTATGAAAAAAGCTCTTTTCATGGCTCGATGCGACATAAGATTCTACTTACAACGCAGCAATTAATCGAGTGAAAATCGCCATTTTTAGACTTACGCTGCTGTGGCTCGATACACACATCTAGTGGAAAGCAGTGTAACAAACTTGAAATCCATACTGAAAGCCAGAAAAATGGGGGGAATCATTTTTTTTTTCAGAAAAACAAAAACTCAAAAGTTATAGATTTTTTAAGAAAATTATGCACTTTAAACTTTGGGAGAAAAGTTTTATTGGACAAACTATTATTCGGTAAACAAACCACTAGCTATTAAAAAATTATTTTATTCCTTGAAAAATACATTAAGCAAAGCAAATAATCTCCAAGATCCACTCGTCCAATAAATGTGAATTAGACGGGCTCACAAACAAAATGATACACAAAAACAACACGATTTTCAGACGTTAACAATAATATTACTTTATTTTAATTGCTACAAACTATTGACATTATTATTAACCAACTGAAGTCCAACTTAATATCACAACACATACTTTTAATTCTTAGATTGTACTCCAATGATCGGAATCTATAGAAACATATTGCTATGGACTTAATACTGTTATTAATAATATTAATAAGAATATTATGAAAAAATAATGCTGTTATTAGTTACATCTCTCTCTAAACAATGGTTGAAGTTGAAAAGCATGTTTCCCATACATCTAAATTAATACATTTAATCTTAAATACAAAGCTTCAAAAAATCCTAAGTCAACTTTATTTTACAAATCATACTCAACTAGATTGTGCAACCATAATAATTATTGTAGGGCAACTTAATAATGTTTTATCTTGGCTCTTTTCTGCAAACCGTCTACAAAATGCTTATTAAAAGTTAACTAGGCAGTGAGAGAAGACTTGCAGCCGTAAAAGAGATTTATACGCATAAGACATGAAGGACTCCATGACTGCTAATGTACTGACACAGTAATTCTCGTTTAGAAGGGTTAAGTTTCATTAACAGCTCTAAGAAAGTATCCATATGGCTCTTAATTTTGAATCCACGTGGTTTCTAATTTTAAGTTATAGTTTTTGCTTTTTGTTTTCACTTGAACACTTAATGATAAGTAAATATGTAGTAAGTCCGGCTACCACGCCCCACGTAAGCAGAAACTTGTTTTTAAACAACTATGTTAATATATAATAAAATCTTATACCTCCTCCCTCTCTTAATGTAGGTCCAGGTAATTGATACTTTACAGGCTGTTTACAGCAAAAATCTCACACCAAATTTTGCTTTTTTTAAAGGTCCGAATGTTTAAAATGCGTTATTTGTCATCTCTTTTATTTTCGACTTAGCCAGTGTAGCGCACATTATATGTAATAATGACAAATGCGATTCATTTTTTACTTACTTATTTGTCTAGCTGAGATAACTTTCTCAGAGAATAAAATGTTTACCATGCTATATAAAATAACGCTAGAGTACTGAGTTTAAAAAGTGGTAACAGTGCTTGGTTCCACTAATCGAGTGAATGTCAACAACGCTTTAATGTTTCTGCTGTGAAATGTTAACAAGTATGACTAAAAATGAATGATCTGTCAAAATGATGTCTAGGTTTTTACATGTCAGTAAAACAATTTTTTTCATGCGTTTTTAAACTACACACTAGGCATAAAATATAGGATCAAGATAATCAACGTATATAGATTTCCACATTTTTAAAACTCGTTTTAGATTTATAACAAAAACATTTGATGTATTGTTTGTTTCACTAAAAAATTACATAATTAATGATAGGTTAGGAATTACAAAATTTTTCAAAGATGAAAAATTATGTGTTATAAAAAAAATAGTCTTATGGATATTTTTTGCTTTAAACAGATTAAGGGGATTAAATTTATTTATATAACTTTATATGTATGAATTAATTTATTAAATCTTTTGTATGCTTTAATGACTTAACAACACCAGAAATGTCAACTAATAGAACTTTTTTAAAAGATTATACGACATCAGCACGATATAGATAAAAACTCTTTGTAACCGTAATGCAGTTATTCAAACTTTTTTTTACTGTTGCATACTTTCGCAAATGTATGTGTCATAGACTTCTTCTTGAACACATTTACTGTCCTTATTACTTATTTTCCGAGACTTCTAAAAATGTGTACTTTCAAAAATGAAAGTCCTCATCTTCATTTTAAAGTCAAATAATCTGCTAGCAAAAGATCAGAACATATTTCCTTCAAAAACACTATTTTTGAAAGAAATAGAAAGTTTTGAAATATGTCACGAGAGTTGTATAGTAAGGGATTATTTTCTTACTCTTAAAAAACCCAGATGCAGTCAACATTTTTGTTCTATTGTACCACGTAAACATTAGAAGACAAACATATCTCTATGAAGGCGTTATGCTTCATAATCTGGAACATTAACTTCTTTCCTTAAAGTTTCACATTTTTTAATCCGTTAGCGCTCAAATTGTTTCAATGAAATTTTTTAAAAATATTTTGAAATTACATTTTCTACTTTATAAGTAGAGTAAAGATAATGTTTCATTCACTTATACTATTTTTAGTGAAAATAATAGATGCTCTGTAAGTAGATAGCTGGGCGTTTCTGGTAGTAAAAAAGTAGGCAACTTTCATCTAATCTTATCTTTGACGATACCAATTTTGTAAATTAATAATAAAGTTTTTGTAAAATGAAAACCAGCTAAAGAAAAATTTAATATACTTTAAAAAAATTCCCTTGCACCCAGAATTGAAAACTGCACTATGAATCTGCAACATGACAAACTCTAGACGTTACCTACTATACTAGAATGCAACTTGACAATGAACGTTACTACGGGCGAGCCAATAAGAGCTCACAAGCAGTCAGAGATCTCCTTTAATTCGCCAAGTAGGCTGTGACGTTTTATCTAGCTCGTTTTTCATAGGCTAACGTCATGCTGACGTCACGATGTTGTTGTCAAGAGACGTTGCATTTTAGTATAGACTGACCGGGAAAATAAAGATTCAAACGTTTTGTAGGGGTGTAGCCACACGTGTAAGGAAACCAGCCAATATGAATAAGAAATGATAAAAAGATATCGTTTTAGTTTGGGGTCTGAAAAGAGGTGATCTATAAATATATCACTAGGCGGTAAGGGGCTACACAATAGATATAACTTATTTTAACCTCTTCCTGTTTCGGGCCTTAACTGATTTGCCCGTACAGTGTACAGACAATCTGATTTCTATTTTACTTTCAATTTTACCCGCATTTTTCTATTTTTAGTCAAAAAATAATCGCGTATATGGCGATATCAATTGGATATCAATAAAGTGCTGAGATATGCGTACTGGCAGTTGGAAAATGTACCGCATTCGACATTGTATACAGTGAACTCTCACTTATGCATCACCTCACTTATGAGCCTTTTTCACTTATACGACGATTTTCAGTGGTCTCAGTTCATTCCATAGTAAAATAATCATAGTTTCAATCGCTAAAACAGTGTCCCCTTGTCCTGCTTTCTAAACAAAAATTTAGCCCATTAACATCATTCATTTTGATAAATTTAAACAACTGGATCATGGCCCCTCTGACTCTCCTTTGCTCAAGACTGTACATCTTAAGTATTCTAAGTCTGGAACGATAATCTAAATCTGTAAGCCCATTCACTATCCTTGAAACCCGCCTTTGAACGCTTTCCAGTAAATTAATATTATTCTTAAGATGTGGAGACCAAAACTGAATAGCATTAAACATGGTTATGAGGCAAAAATACAATTCAAACATTACCTGTAAACATTCAGTGCAATCTCAAAATTTCACTTATTAAAAAGAAGCAACATGTACATGAACTTTTACTTAGTTGGTCAAATACATATCTTAGAAATAGAACGAGTAAAAGTACCATTACAAGTTTTAACTTTAACGACTCAGGTAGCACAAATAACCTTTAGACGTTTTATAAACGTTTTTAAGCGGTTGTTACAACGTTAATAATCATTTTACAACCTTTAAAAAACGAAGTGGGCTACTTGGGTACTCTTATTTTGTTATCTGAAATTTTAATGGTTTCCACCACACGATTTTTTTTGTTGAAAGATAGGTTATTTTTTTTTGATTCGAGCTTGTTATTTGCATACAAAATATATTGTCGCATGAGTAATGAGAATCTGTTGGAAAAGAATCAAAACACTTAAGACACATATTCTACAGATTCTCAAATATGGCCGCCAGAAAAGAGAAATCAATTTTTC